>CM057345.1:62558664-62723115 GCA_030015575.1 Agapanthus africanus
TCAGAAGCGCCTCCAATCTTGCCTATCTTCTTCCTTGTAATTTTTTCCTTTCTGAGAATTTAATTCTCCTTTCCAGAGCTTAGTTCTCTGCCTCGAGAATTTTCTAGAGTTTAACTATGTTGACAGGTTCCTTTCCTCAGGTAATAATCTTGAACGAATGAAGAATTTTCACAGAAATCACCACTAGACTTCAAATCCACACCAAGGGTTTTCCCTTTTAACAAGAACCCATTTTTAAGTTCTTTAAAACAAAGAGAAAACCATTCAATTTTTAATCAACAGACCCTTTAGGGTTTCTCTGATCTTCAGGGGGCTAATGTTGGCGGTTGTCTTTTTCATGGAATTTAATTCCATCTCAAAAAAAAACTTTGGCTCTGAAAAATTTCTCTGGGAATTTAATTCCCCTTTTTGAAATGGAATTTAATTCCTACGAAGAACTCAGTTCTTCCCCTAGAACTCCTTGGGTTCTTTTGCCATGAGTTGTCTTCTTCACAACCAAGAAGAAGAAGTTTGCAATGTTGCTTTCTGGGAATTTAATTCCCTCGATTCTGTTTGATTTGTCACAGAGTCCAAGATGGATTTCTTTTTAGGGGAATGTGCAGGGTCATTTGAAATCCACTGCTCATCTAGACAAGTATTCATCTTGATTGGATTATTCATTAAATTCTCATGATCTTTATTTCAGATACTATGGATGCCCATTTAAATGATCTTGATGAAATCATTTCTTACGGAGACATTCGTGCATTGGGCCGCAGCCAGAACCAGGAGTTCACCAACGTTCAGTGTGCCGAGATCATCAGCCGCTTCGACGAGTATGACGGTCGACTCCTCCCTCGTCGCTCTCCTCTTTTGAAACTCAACGTAAGGGCGATCTGGGAGGCGCTCCCTCTATTCTGTACCGGCGTACCGCTTTGGGCATTGGATGCCACCGAGGATAAAGTGCATTCGGTGTATTTGATGAGCCTAATCTCGAAGAGAAGGCGAGACAGTCTTATTGATCTCCTGCATCAGGCTTTTCAACAGTCGGCCATACTTGCTGCCTGTCGGAGGGTGGAGGACATCCGTTAGGATCCCGACGCTTGTGATCGCCAAAGAAAGCATATTAGGATGGTTCGAAATGCCTGGAAGATTCTGGACAAAGTCACTTTTGAGTTTCTCAATCCATGCCCTGGATCTGAGGTCTTGCCATTGTAATTGTTTTCTCTTATTTTTTGTATGAATTTTCAAAACATGAATACTAAGTCTTTCCTTCCTCTTTTGTGTTTGCATGCCTCCTTTATGAAATTTTGTCGTATTGTTGTTGTTGCTCACATGTTTTGCATGTGGGGAACTGTTGGGGATTTTAATTTCACATCGGCATCCACTCACGTGTTATTCACGCATGACATGATTTCAATTCTCATTATATGCCAAGGTGTGTGATCACGTGCCCTGCGCGTGGTGTTCTATTGATGGGATTGTTTGGTTTTTCATACCATATTTTCTGTGCACAACATTAGATGCAAAAAAGGAGCCTTGGAAATAGTTACATCTCTTTGATTTCCAATTCCTTCCCTTTTTCTGGGCCTTGGAAATAGTTTCATCATGCAGTATCTTCCGTGTACAGCATTTAATGCTTCCCTTTATAACTTGAAGCCGTAGTTTTCCTTCTCTCTTTACAGAGAACTCCAATTACAACTTTAGGGTAATTTATCTTGAAGTGACAGTTGAGTGCTATGGCTTGCAACCGTCCCCATACTCGTCGACAACCATGGGAAGTACCCATTGAGGAGATGATTCCTCGCTTTGCTGCCCGACTGGTGGATCCCCTTCTCAACGACGAAGAATGTGACTCAGCGACATATGAACTCCTGATCCGTAGGGAGTCCCCTCTTCCAATAGGATCCATTTGGCTCCGAATGATTCTCGCTGCCGTGCTCGCTGACATCCCGCCTCACCCAGCAGAGATGACCCTGGCGATCCTTGATGCGGCTGAAGACAAGCTCGAGTGTTTTTACGAAGCGTGCCTGATTACTCAGGCTCTGAAAGACTGCTCGGTCCGTCTGTTGAGCCAGATAAGAGCCCGACGGGCTATTATGTCTGCCTTTGCAGATGAATACGGCGTTAATCGGTGGGGAGCCACTCCTCGTGAGAATCATCGTTTCGATGTGTTGGAGAAGGCAGAGAGAGAGTTAGAAAATTTTGCGTTTTGTTTTGTTAACCCTTGTGCCACTGACCCTTTGTTTGGTGACCTTTTCCCGATAGTGTAGTATGCTTAAATCGATGTACTCTTTTTATCATTGGATGTTGTATGCTTTTCTGTTGAATCTTCATGTCTGCCGGGTACTCGTATGTGCGTCTAACTTGTGTAAATGAGCTTCATATTTTTCCATGGAAATTCTCTTTAATTGCGAGCATCATCGTTATGTTGCATGCGCATTTTTTGATCTCATTTCTGTTCATACAGTTTCACATGTATGCTTGATGGGATATATATCCTGGGCTCTCCTTGTTGCTTCCCATATCACGTGGTTTGTGTTTATTTTGGATTAAGTGTCGTCGTTGAAACAGAGTTTTGCTTGCATATTCTTGAATCTACACGCCTTCCCTCAGAGGTTGTAGCTGCAAAGGCGAGCTTGTGGGGGCTGATTGAGCGGTGCGCGGCGAACATAGTGTCATGCGAGAAGAGGCTCGGCCGCAAATTCTCGGAGAGGGAGCTGGCTTCTAAGGCGCTGAACGAGCTCCAAGAAAACCTTACAGCCAAAGCCAACAAAGCGTATGAACTCTGGCGAGTACTTCAAGAGGCCATCAAGGAGGTGGTGGCCATCGACAAAGCCGCCGTGTTCACTCGCGAAAGGGTTGAGGCCCACAAGGCTACCGAGAAGGAGCTCGAAGGTCGGCTTGCCTCATATTAGGTCCAGCAGGCTTAGGCGGAGGCCCGTCTTTTAGCGATATTGAATTATAAAGGCGAGGCACAGCGAAAGAGAGATGAACTGGCAAATCTGCTAAACTTCCCGCCTACTTGAAGAATTGTCGATATATATTTTTGTTTCCTTTGTACATACTCCTGAATAAGAATATTTTTTTTGTTTCTTCCACGAATTGTACTTTGTATTCATTTTGGATCATGAATAAAAGACATATTTCTTTTTCACGATGGTGTATCTCTTTGACTGAATGTACTCTGTGGATAGTCTATCTTAATTTCTCTGCAGGACAACGATGGATTAGGATTCAGGGTTAAGGTCTGCCTCCTAAGACTTTTCAATTTTATGAGCCGTGAGGGTCTCATAAAGAATTTTCTCCCTACTGGTCGAGAGGATCCCGTAGGTGTGGTTTCTCCTTAAGAATCGTGAGGATTCCTAAGTGCATGTTTTCTCTTGAAAGTCGTAAGGATCTCACAAGAGAATTTACTCCCTTACGAGTCGTGAGGACCCGCAAGTGATGGGTGAAGTTGCCCTTATCCGCATTTCACGGAGTTAGAGGTTGCTCTGGATGCTTCCCACGGGTTCATTGTCGTGTTCTGCGAGGACCAGGCTCCGCTCTGGACGTTTTCCAGGATACCGTAGTTTAAAAACATCGCGGTCGAGGTTAAGGATATCATAGTCCATGGATTTAAAGACTCTGCAGTCCGTTGTTAGTTTTAAGACATTACGATCGAGGTTAAGGACATCATAGTCCATGAGTTTAAGGACCTCACAGTCCAATGTTAGTTTTAAGACATCACGGTCGAGGTTAAGGAGATCATAGTCCATGGGTTTAAGGACCCCACAGTCCAATGTTATTTTTAAGACATCACGGTCGAGGTTAAGGACATCATAGTCCGTGAGTGTAAGGACCTCACAGTCCAATGTTTGCTCTGGATGCTTCCCACGGGCTCACTGCCGTGTTCTGCGAGGACCAGGCTTCGCTCTGGATGCTTCACACGGGTTCACTGCCGTGCTCTGCGAGGACCAAGATCCGCTCTTGACGTTTTCCACGGGGTCAGAAGTGACATAATCCGCGTTCCACGTAGCCAAGAATTTTGCTCTGGATGCTTCCCACAGGTTCACTGCCGTGTTCGGGGAGGACCAGGCTCCGCTCTGGATGCTTCACACGGATTCACTGCCGTGCTCTGCGAGGACCAGGATCCGCTCTGGACGTTTTCCACGGGGTCAGAAGTGACATAATCCGCGTTCCACGTAGCCAGGAATTTTTCTCTGGATGCTTCCCACGGGTTCACTGCCGTGTTCGGCGAGGACCAGGCTCCGCTCTGGATGCTTCACACGAGTTCACTGTCGTGCTCTGCGAGGACCAGGATCCGCTCTGGACGTTTTCCACGGGGTTAGAAGTGACATAATCCGCGTTCTACGTAGCCAGGAATTTTTCTCTGGATGCTTCCCACGGGTTCACTGCCGTGTTCGGCGAGGACCAGGCTCCGCTCTGGATGCTTCACACGGGTTCACTACCGTGCTCTGCGAGGACCAGGATCCGCTATGGACGTTTTCCACGGGGTCAGAAGTGACATAATCTGCATTCCACGTAGCCAGGAATTTTGCTCTGGATGCTTCCCATGGGTTCACTTCCGTGTTCGGCGAGGACCAGGCTCCGCTCTGGATGCTTCACACGGGTTCACTGCCGTGCTCTGCGAGGACCAGGATCCGCTCTGGACGTTTTCCATGGGGTCAGAAGTGACATAATCCGTGTTCCACGTAGCCAGGAATTTTTCTCTGGATACTTCCCACGGGTTCACTGCCATGTTCGGCGAGGACCAGGCTCCGCTCTGGATGCTTCACACGGGTTCACTGCCGTGCTCTGCGAGGACCAGGATCCGCTCTGGACGCTTTCCACGGGATCAGAAGTGACATAATCCGCATTCCATGTAGCCAGGAATTTTTCTCTGTATCCGTATTTCACGGAGTCGGGGTTTGACTCTCGGTCATCTGTGCACCGCCGAGTCATGGAACCGGGAGTTGCCGCTGTTCCGCTTTTCTTGATGTTGTGTCTGTCGTAATGAGACGGATGTTGAGATGATCTCCAGGCTGTCTGTGAACCGTTGAGATTTGGATTCTTTTTCTGATGAAACCTGGGGAGGAAAGGTATGATTCCTTCTTTGTTTGCGCCCCTGGATTGTATACAAGGATTGATGTGATATCACCTGTAGGGCAAAAGGTTTCATTCTTTCATTTTTTTCTTTCCGCGATGCTCTATCATTTCAGCTTTTTGTATCGCGAAAATCGCGATTGCCCAATCATTTCGGCTATTTTTCGCGGTGCCCAATCATTTCGGCTATTTGTTTTATTTTTACTCGCTGCTTTTATTGCGAGTTGCCCAATCATTTCAGCTATTTTGCATGCATACATTTTTTTACTTACTGATTTTGTGGCAAGTTGCCCCATCATTTCGGCTATTTCGTATGCATGTGTGGCTCGCCAGCTTCTTGCTGCAAGCATGGAATTAGACACCAATTTCGGTATCAGCACCGCTACAACTGGGATATTTCCAGGAGCAAATCATCATTTGTCTTCGTCGATGTCGAGCAAAGATGGCTTAGTAGACAGGGTTAGGATTCTGTCGACTAAGGCTTTTGACTTCATAAGCCGTAAGGGTCTCATAAAGGTATTTCTCCCTACGAGTCGTGAGGATCTCGTAGGTGCATTTTCTCCTTAGGAGTCGTAAGGATTCCTAAGTGTATGGTTTCTTATAAGTCGTAAGGATCTTACAAGAGTATTTTCTCCTTATAAGTCGAGAGGACTTACAAGGGTTGTTCACCGTATAGACATATCCCTAATCACGGATGGGACTTTGTTAGGGAAATGTGTATTCGCGTCCGTGGATTGTATACAAGGGTTAGCATTGAGCCGCTTGTAGGGCAGTATTGGAGGTTGTGGGGGCTGCTTAAGAACAGGTTCAGATCCCTGTAACTTAAGACTTTCAAATCTTATAAGCCGTGAGGGTCCCAAAAAAGGGTTCTCCTTACGAGTCATGAGGATCTCGCAAGTGTGTTTCTCCTTAGGAATCGTGGGGATCCCTAAGTATATTGCTCCCTTATGAGTCGCAAGGATCTCACGTAGGTGGTTTCTCCTAACAAAGTCGAGAGGACTTTGCAAGTGTCTTTTAACGAGATTGCGCCCTTTCGGGTTTTCACAAAATTTGCCGGCAACCCTGCAATTTTTACTCACGGAGCCTTTTCGGGTTTTCATCCGTGCCCTTTTTGCTTGTGGACATACAGTTTTTTTTTTATTCTAACGAGGTTGCGCCCTTTCGGGTTTTCACAAGACTCGTCGGCAGCCCTGCTGTTTTTACTCACGGAGCCCTTTCGGGTTTTCATCCGTGCCCTTTTTGCTTATGGACATACCGTTTTCTTTTTTTTCTTTTTTTTTTATTCTCTCTTCTTTTTATTCTTTTTTGTATCAGCTTTGGGATGCTGCAATTCACTGTAGTTTATCGATATCTCGGTCAACAGCTAGTTTTAGGACATAGTGGTCTGTTTTTAGTTTTAAGGACGTTTCGGTCCGTTGTTAGTTTAAGGACGTTTCGGTTCGTTGTTAGTTTAAGGACGTTTCGGTCCCCTGTTAAGGAAGCCAGTTACTACTTACAGAGTTTAGGCTTAGGAAGATAGCGAGCGGGAATAGTCGTCGTCATCTATCATTGACCTAGGCCGTGACTCGTCAGGCGTAGTATTTCTTCAGGATGCGACCATTTATTAGTCTGAAGGGCTTTTCGCCATGCATGTCCATGAGTAGATAGGCTCCACCCTGGTAGACCTTTTCTATGATGTACGGGCCTTTATAATTCGGCTCGAATTTCCCCCGCTTGGCACGATTGGGGATCATAGGTCTTTTGACTACTAGCACGAGTTCGCCTTGGCGGAATGTCCTTGGCCTAATTAATCTTTCGTAGGAGCGCGTCATCTTTGCTTTATAAGCCTCCAGATTTTGTCGCGCCATGAACCGGGTTTCATCAAGGGCGTCGAGCTCCTCAAGCCGAAGGTGAGCATTCTCTTCGTCCGTTAGCTCGTAATGAACTGCCACTCATAGAGAAGGTAGCTCTATCTCGAGGGGGAGTACCGCCTCTGTACCGAATACCAATGCATACGGCGTTGTGTTCGTTACCGACTTGAACGTGGTCAGATATACGTGGAGAGCTTCATGCAGTCTCTCATGCCAGTCCTTTTTATTTCGAGACACCGTCTTTTTCACAATCTTCGTTAAGGTCTTGTTAAAAGCCTCGGCTTGACCGTTAGCTCGGGGGTTATAAACTGAGGAGTATCTCCAGTCTATGTTGTGTTGTTGTGCGAAGCGGCTGATCTTGTGGCTTCTGTAAGCTGACCCGTTATCGGAGATGATCCGTCTCGGAGTTCCAAACCGATAAATGACGTGTGTCTTGAAGAAGTGGAGGATATTCTCCGTCTTCACTTCCCTTAGCGGTACTGCTTCTGCCCACTTGGAGAAGTAATCAGTTGTCGCCAAAATGAATCGATGTCCTCTGGACGATGCTGGCTCGATGGGGCCGATTATGTCAGTTCCCCACATTTCGAACGGCCAGCTAGCCACCATTGGATGTAGTGGATTTGGATGTTGATGGATAAAATCCCCATGGATCTGACACGAGTGGAATTGCTTTGCATACTCGAGGCAGTATTGAATCATCGTGGGCCAATAATAACCCATCCGTTTGATTTTTAGTTTCATCTTTGGCCCAGCTTGGTGAGAACCGCACAGTCTGTCGTAGGTTTCCTGAACGACTCTCTTCGCCTCTTCACGTCCAATGCACCTTATCCATAATGAATCAAATGATCTCTTGTACAAAGTATCATTGACGAAGGCGAAAGATAGGGTTCGCTTCATGAGCTGATGTTTTGAGGACGCATCTTCAGGCGTTCGACAGGATTTGAAGTAGTCTACAAAGACTTCTCTCTAATCTTCAAACTTTTCTTGGTCTTTTATTTGCAGGGCCATTTGCTCGGTCGCTCCCTTTTCTTTGGATGACTCCGGGAATATTTCTGCCGGTGCAAGAACCCGACAGCTTTGCACGGCGATTCTCACGTCATCGAGGTTCCCATCGGCCAGTTCTTTAGCGAGTTTGGCTAATGCATCCGCTTTGCTATTTTCCGCGCGCGGTATGCTTTCCAAGGTGTAGGAAGGAATTTGGGTCAGTAGTTGTTGTACTCTCTCGCCGTACTTCACCAACTCTGGCTTGCACGTTTGGTAGTCGCCGTTTATTTGACTAACGACCAGTTGGGAGTCTCTGTATATGAGGAGGTTTTAAATTCCCATGTCAACAGCGATCTCGAGACCTGCTATTAAAGCTTCATACTCAGCTTCATTGTTCGTCCTCGGCTCTGTTAAGGAGAAGGAAAAGCGCATTATCCTTCCTTGTGGAGTCACGAAGATGAGGCCTACCCCTGATTTGATTATGGGGGTGCTTTGTTTGCGCTTCTTCATGGAAGATGCTCCATCAAAGTAAAGTTCCCACCGGGTATCATTTCCGTCGATCGTGTCAAACGCATGTTCGTCTGGCAGTTCGCAATTCAAGGGAGAATCGGCAGGTATCGGATGCTCAGCGAGGAAGTCGGCGATGGCCTGGCCTTTCATTGCCTTAAGAGGCTGATAGGTTATTGAGAACTCCATCAAGAGCAGGGCCCATTTAGAGAGTCTCCCCGTCAATATGGCCTTTGACATCAAATACTTGAGAGTATCCACCTTCGATATGAGACGGACTTCATGCGCCAACGCGTAGTTCCTGAGCTTCGTTATCGCGAAGATCAATGCTAGGCAGTGTTTTTCGATGGGAGAATAATTGCTTTCTGCCCCCAGTAGAACTCGACTCAAATAGTAGAGGGCTCTCTCCTTCCTTTGGTCGTTCTCTTGTGCCCATAATGCGCCTAAGGAACCTTCAAGGGAGGTTGTATACAGAATGAGAGGCTTTCCCTTGACCGGAGCAGCCAGCACTGGCGGGTTCTGCAGGTATTGCTTGATTTCGTCTAGAGCGCCTTGGCATTTGCGATCCCAGACGAACGGGGTTCCCTTTTTCATCAGGTGACTGTAAGGACAGCACTTGCCTTAGAGATTAGCTATAAATCGCCGGATGTACGCGAGCTTTCCTTGGAGAGACCGCAATTGCTTGAGAGTCCTTGGCGGGGGCATCTCCATAATTGCCTTGATTTTTGACGGATCTACCTCGATGCCTCGGTGTCGGACAACGAATCCTAGGAACTTGCCTGAGGAAACTCCGAACGCGCATTTGAGAGGGATCATCTTCAAGTTGTATTGCCGAAAACGTTGAAACACGGTCTTCAGATGCTCTAAATGCTCCTTATATGATTTGCTTTTCACCACAAGGTCGTCGATATAGCATTTGACGATTTCATATATGAGGTCATCGAAGATCTTCGTCATGTCCCTCTGATAGGTGGCACTGCGTTCTTTAGACCGAAAGGCATCACCTTGTAGCAGAATATGCCTAAAGGGGTCCGGAAAGCGGTATGCTTCTGGTCCTCGGGATGCATTTTTATCTGATTGTATCCTGATGAGCCGTCCATGAAGGAGAAAACTTCACGAGTGGACGTATTGTCTATCATCAGATCGGTGACCGGTACTGGGAAGTCGTCTTTCTGGCAGGCTTTATTGAGATCCCGAAAGTCCACACATATGCGCACTGTCCCATTTTTCTTCATTACCGGGACGATGTTGGCGATCCAGTCAGGATACTGAACCTCTTGGATGAAGCCAGAGTCAATCAGCTTCTTGACTTCTGCATTGATGCTCATCTCAAGCTCGAGCAGCATTCTTCTCGGCGCTTGTTTGATTGGCTTGGCGTCCAGAGATATCGCCAATTTGTGTACAGCTATTTCTGGATCTAACCCCAGCATCTCGGAATAATTCCATGCGAAGCAATGTTTATACTGCATGAGCACGTCCTTTAGTGTGGACACCCTTTCTTCAGACAGCAACTCACTGATGAACGTCGGCCGCGGATCACTTGTCGTCCCCAAATCAATCTTCTTGATATCATCTGTAGTGGTATGTATTCCATCTTCCAGCTCTTTCGGCGCCGGTGGAAACTCTGAGATCACCTCATCATCATTGTTTTCGAAGCACCAGGGAAGGTCATCCATATTCTCGGGCTCTTCTTCTGATAACGTTATCATATGACAAGTACGAGCTCGCTTCCAAGACCGATGTTGATCTGGTTCTACTCTCGTTGTATGCGTGGCTTTCGGTTCATGCTTATGTGGCGGAGTTACCCTCCAACTGCTGGATAGAGCAAACCTGTCGAGCTAATATTGGTCTTCGACCCAGTTCTTGAAGGTGAAGCAGTCTTCAATAGGATGCCCTATTGCCCTATGATAGGAGCAATAGTCCGGATGAGAGACTTCGCCTGCTTGCCCGCGGTGCTTGGACTCCGAGAGTGTAATCATTTGATGTCTTATGGCGAGATCAAGTATCTTCCGTGTTCTGTTTTAAGGAAAAGAGTATGCTCGTCCCATCTTCTTTATAAGAGATGAATCCGGATTGCTCGATTCCCGATCGCGTGTCTTATTGGTCCCGCTTTGTTGTTCTCAGACGCTTTTCCCGTTCTTTGATTTATTTATGCCTCTGCGTCGGGCCTTTTGTATGACGGGTTGATAAGGAAGGGCGTTTCCATTCTCCATGGCCTGTTGAAGGAGGCGATGTGTCCTGGATTTTTCGTAGATGGTCATCTCGCGGTTATGGTCATCTCGGATCTTTTGACCCGCTTCCCTTACTAGCTTGTCCATTCGTTCTTCAAATGACGGACTCGGCGCTTTGATGACCGGACCTTGTTTTGGTTCAGGATCAGCATCTTTTAACAGGGCGTCCTCTTCTTCATCGAAGTTATAAATGACGTAGCTACCATGGATTCGTTCTCGCTTCCTGGATTGGGCATATCCGAGCCCGACCGTCTCTATTCTCCCGTTGGGCAGCTTTCGTTGAGTCCCGGGGACGTCCCAAATCCTGTTGTAGAATCGAGCTTGTCGAGTAGTTTGTCTGAAGGGTACCCCTTGGCGCTTCAATAGCCTTTTCAAGCCTTCCGTGTAATATCTAGGCAGACAGATAGGCTGGAGCCTATCGAGCGTAGAATCGGCACCATGCCAAACTTCTTTCTCCCCTCTAGTTTCCGTGGATCGGTAGAATAGGATTGCCTGTTCACCTTTTCGCCTGGGAGGGACGTAAAATGTTTGTACCTCTTGCACGCTATAAGCTTCAAGTGCGTCGAGATCTTTGTAGTGCTTCCGCGGAATCATGGTAATTTGCAAGCTCTGATTATCACCAACGAATGCTTGTATTGGTGGCCGAGCGGAGAATACAGCATTAACCTCGTCTTCCGAGTCGCTGCCGAAGATCAACATGGGGGCGGACGGTCCTGGTTTGTTGTACTGGGGAGGACCTGAGTAAACTATCTCTTCTTCCTCCTCGGTATCACTCCCGAAGACTGGAATAGTGATGATAGCTTTGTCCTTCGGTTTGTGGCACTTCTTCGTATCCTCGAAATCTGGTAAGAAGTATTTTGCATCTTCGTACTTTCGGACTTCGTTCACGGAGAATGGGTTCAGCTCTCCTGTTACAGTATACTCAAGACCATTCTTGAAGTATTTCATACACTGATGTTGTGTACAGGGGATGATGTTGTACTCGTGTAACCAGGGCCGGCCGAGCAAAGCGTTGTAGCATGTCTTGGCATCAATAACATGGAACTTGATGTTCGTGACAAGCAACCCAAAGCGTAACGTCAGTATTACGGACCCAAGCGTCAGTGATGACTGGGAGTCAAACCCGGAGATGGTGATTTTATCACGAGCGAGGTGCTGGACGCTAATGCAGATTTCCTTCAACACTCGCACGTTGAGGAGATTGACGGAAGACCCATTGTCGACCAGGATTTTGCCTATCTTGATATCGTGACAATATCCGGAGACATATAGGGGACGGTTGTGCTCGCACGTCCTAAGGAGGAGATCTTCATCGCCGAAGGTAATATCGGCTGTGTGTACTTCTTCTAGCACGTCCTTCATCCTTTCTTCGGCGAGAAAAGCATGGAATTTCTCCGGCTCTTGTAGCGCCTTGATCAATGAGTCCCTTGCTTCTTTTGATAGTAAAAGAGCGTCGAGAATGCTGAGCTGGGAGGGTAACTTCCTTAAGAGTGTCAGAATGTTGTAGTCCACCTTACTTTTCCTTGGCGGGTCCTTGGCGGTCAGCTCTTTCATGACTTGGTCATCTAGGGCGATATCCTCAGAGACCTTTTCTTTTCCCTTATCTTTTCTATTTGTAGGCCCGAGATTCTTTTCGGGCAGCGTACGATTGCGTAGCTGAATATTTTCACAGGCCTTCGGTTCTTCCTCTTTCTTTACGGTGGATTCTTTAAAGAGAGGACCAATAGCCATTTCTTCGTCGGAGTCGCTCCCGAAGGTAAGAACCTGCGATCCGTCAGCGCTGACTGTGCGACAGTTGCCGGTAATTCTTCCAAGCTCCTCGGTCGTATTTCTTCGCTCCCGACGAGTCTTACGTTTCATCCGCTTGAAATGCTGCCGGTGAGCGACATACCCTTGCCACAATCTTTTAAAAGCATCGCACTCTTCAATGGGGTGCGCAATCTTTCGATGATTTAAGCAGTAGCTAGGATGCATCTCGGCTTCACCAAGAGTACTTCCTTCGGAGGGTGGTAGCTTCATTCCTACTGATATGGCTTTCGCAAACTTTTTCCTCATCTTGAACTTGTTTTTATCTGCGACAGATATCCTTTGATTTGGTAGGAGTATCTCGACTCTTTCGTCCAGTCGCCGGCGTTTGGTCTTTTCAAATATGGTCATCTCACGCTCCCGATCAGCTTTACTTTTCAGTAGAGCTTCGTTTAGGAATGCATCGATCATTTCGTCTGATAACCCTGGAAGTTCCTGTTCGGGACCTGCCCCCAGTCTCTCGGTGCAAGGAGCTTCTTCATCGTCTATTGACGAGTGAGAGATCATATGACAACTTGCTACGTAATCCTCAGATTCATCCGACGAGTCTTCTTCATCATCTCCATCTTCAAGGACGTGGCCGAGGAATTCCTGGAGCGTGATTGGAGTCTGCGCCTTCTGGTTATACTCTTCCAACGCATCGATCTGTTTCTGCAGGTCCGTGTGCTTGTCATCAGGCTTCACGGGCTTTTTGGATTTCTTCTTCTTCTTCGAAGATTTCGACGGCTGGGTGTGAACACTTTGGCTATCACCACTGATTCTTGGAGTTGGGCGCGGCTTCAGCATCCCCTCGATGATATCAGGTTCCAATGGATTCTTCCATCTAATCACCGGGCATGTCTGAAGATCATTTAGTATCCTTTTGGTTTTGGCCGAAAGAGCCACCTCCCATGGAGCTTCTTCAACAAAAGAGCACGTTGCCCCCGGTGTATCCGTCTTTTTAGGAGTGTGCGGTTGTGGTGGGTTTACTTTCCTCTTCTCAGACAGCATAAACTTGCCTTGTAGATACTGATCCTCGATCCATCCCTTAAAGATGAAGCAATCTTCAATTGGATGGCTTACCGTTTGGTGGTAAGGGCAATAATTGGGACTATTCACTTCGCCGGGTTGCGATGGTCGCCTTGGATTCGGCAAATTGATGAGCCTGTTGCACATCGCTAGTTCGAACAGCCTCTTCGTTTTGTCCCGCGGGAATGAGTAAGGGCACTTCATTTTCTCATTATAATAGCGTCGTCTCTCTTCCAATTGATCCGTTAATCTTGGAGCACTAGGCTGCTGTTGGGTGTTTGCAACGAAAGTCGCCTTCCCTTTACCCTTTTCGTTCCGCGGCTTCGGCTTCGGAGGAGACGGTCTATGACCCATATGATCCATCTGGGCTAGCTTGTCGATTAAAGCCTGGAATGTAGTCGGTTTGAAGAACATCGTGAACTGTGAAATAGTTGCATGAGGGTCTAGGGTGCCCACGAACATGCCCACCGCTGGTGCTTCTTCGATGCGTTGTTCGCACTTCGACCACAGATTTCACCATCGGATTGCGTACTGAACCCACGTCTCGCCCGGCTTCACCCTAGCATTGATTAATGCCGTTATTGGGGTGCGTTCACTAGCGCTTGCGAATCGCTGGGTGAACAACAACTCCATTTCCGTAAAAGTCTTGACGGATTCATTCGGGAGTTCGGAGTACCATTCGAAGGATGTCTCCGATAAGCTACCGACGAATTGGCGGAGAAAAAGTTTATCATCGCCACCAGTGTTGCCACAGAGAGCCCTGAACTGAGCGACATGTTGATGGGGATTGCCCGTCCCCTTGTACACATGGAATTTCGGGATCGTGTAGCCCGGCAGGTACTTTATCTGATCATACCAGCCTGGATACGGTCGCCCAGTTCTAACAACTTGGTCGGCCGCTTCATTTGCTGGTGAACTCTTATTTGCTGAGCAATATAGTCATCCAGTGTAGCTTTTGAGATTGTCTCTTCTTTGGCTGTCGACAGAGCCGGCAGAGGGTTTGATGTTTCTCCTCTATCATCTTCAATTATTACGGGAGGATCTTCGGCTGGGGGATCCGGCTGGATCATCATGCCCACCATATCTTGGAATAGAAGGGCCATTCGTTTTATATTGGCTGCTTGTTCCGCAGCCTCTTTGTCCTTCTTCTCAAGTATTCTTCGAAGGAATTCGACATCAGTTTCTTGCTCATGGCGTTGTTCCGAGGATGCCCCTGGGCTTTCTTTTGGCCCGGTGAGTGCGGCCATCGCAGTCATGATCTCCTGAAGCTTCTGTTGCTGCTGTTCCTGAGCCCTTGTTATTGATCGGGTGAGCGGTCGGTGGCCCGTCAAAGTGCGGCTTTCCTCTTTTCCGGAAGCCATGTAAACAGAATGTACCACCATGCCCCCATACTTAGGGCGTTTGGGCTCAGTGTTTTTGTGGTCTGCCACGTTTACAGGGGCTTTCTCTGGCCTCCTTTTCTTTTGAGTAGTCGACATGGAGGGGGCCGTTGTAGCGGGCACCCAAGTGGTTGTTTTCTTTTGCGGCTTACCGGGACGGTTTTCTTCCTGTCGGGCCTTCAGCTTCTTCTGCCGGCGGGGATAGTCTTGATCAACCACCGACTCTCGGACTTGTCGCCAGATTTTGTAAACTTTAGAAGACAGTCGTTGAGGGGACTGTTCCGGCTTCATTTCAATGACGGTCTCCACCGGCGGGGGAAATCTTTTTAGTATGGCGGTAGTCGAGTTCCTACGCACCTTGTTCAGCAGTTCAAAGTTGTTCCCGGTTGGAACAGCAGCACTAACTTCCACCGTCGGAGCTGGTGGAGTTAGTCCAGAGGGGTAATTGCCCCCAGCCTTCCTTACTCGGCGCCAGTGGCGACGTCGAGCGTGTCGAGCTGTTGGGGCTGGTTTGGCGATGGGGACGGCTTTGTCTTGCCCCCTGTCTATATGAGGCGTCGCTGGTGCCAGCCTCTTGAAGACTGATGTCTTTTGAGCAGTGGTATCCAATCTGTCAAAGACAGACCTTCGAGCAGGAACGGGAGCCGGAATAGTCAATCTTGTAAAGACCGACTCTTTGGTAGAAGAAGCCGCATTGACGACTTCAGGAGCAGAGATGGTTATCTTCTTTGGGATGGCCACTTCAGGTGTCATGGGCTTCTTGGCAGGCCCATCGGAGTTCAGGCTCAGTCTGGCGAAGACCAAGGAGTTAGAGCTGGACGACCGGTTGAGAGGGGCCGTGGTAGTAGCAAGCCGATCAAAGACCGACTTCTTGGGAGCTTCTGGTGCGGGCATAGGAACGGTGAAGCTCGCTGGCGGGAGCATGGTCCCTAAAAACAATCCTGTGGTGGCTTGGATGACCTGTTCCACCGGCATCGTGAATAGGGAAGCCGCCTGGGGCCCGTAAGCTATGCCCCCAGTTGAGGCAGAACGTGGGTTGCAATTGCATGTGGAACACTTCGAGAAGGTGAACTCCATTGATCTTTGCTTTCTGCACCAAGCAAAATGCCAAATCTCAATATCTCGAACCCAAGGGCAACCATTAGCAAACCGCGATTCGTTCGTGAACACGACACACGAAGTGTGGAGTGGAAAGAGGAAAAGGTCACACGTGGCGTGGTAGAATATGTTCCCCTCCGAACACAGAGACGCGACCGCGTAGGTTCGTCTTGCCTGAAATTCGGGGCAGATGCTAATTGGTGCTATCCATCCACCTCTCCGAAGATGCCAAGTTGATTTATGGCACCATGTATCGAAGGTTCAGAAGGATGCGGCCGATATAGCAGACTTCGTCAGATTCCCCCTCGTCTGAGGGGGTTTTGATTGTGGGGATGCTCTTCCCTGCAGGCACAAGCCCCTGCAGTTAATTACGCTACCGTATCGTGGTAACAACTTTCTCCTTCTCCAGATGGTCACTTCGTGTCATGAGTGTTTGTTTTGTGTTTGGTTGCCCGTGGATTGTATACGGAGACTAAGTTAGGTTGTCGCCTGTAGGGCGTGGACTAGTCCAAATCCGTATCTTTCTTAGATTTGGGTTTGGGGAGTTTGGGTTTAAGGATACGTTAGCCTCATTTGAGACTAAGATCAACTTAAACATTTGTTAAGGATATGTTAGTCTCATTTTAGACTAAGATCAACTTAACGGGATCATTTAGATCCAACTCTAGTTAGGCTTTAATGTTTAGTTTAATGACATTGTGGTCGGTAATTAGTTTAAGGACATTATGGTCCATCGTTAGTTTAGGGACATCTCGGTCCAATGTTAGTTTAAAGACATCGTGGTCGAGGTTAAGGACATCATAGTCCGTGAGTTTAAGGACCTCACAGTCCGATATTAGTTTAAAGACATCACGGTCGAGGTTAAGGACATCATAGTCCGTTGTTAGTTTAAAGATATCACGGTCGAGGTTAAGGACATCATAGTCCATGGGCTTAAGGACCCCACAGTCCGATGTTAGTTTAAAGACATCACGGTCAAGGTTAAGGACACATAGTCCATGAGTTTAAGGACCCCACAGTCTGTGAAATGTGTGGTTGTCGGGACCCATCACCTCTTTGAAGACATTGAGGGATTACAACGACAAATATCAAAGGAGTGAGGAGATGTACCCTTGAGCCAGGGTGGATTAAGTGATCTGTAGTCCAATTTGGAACTAAGATCAATTAATTATATTATGAGCACATTAGCTCAGTTGAGTCTGAATTGAGGACTTATGGCCTACCTGGGCGTGAAAGGTTCCTAGGCACCCTATAGTGGTCTCACAAGGCATCAACCATGCCAATTTACAAAAATTATGGTGCCGAGAAACCCTAATACGGATCGTCGGCTAGAATCCTAGGCGAAAAACGAATCTAGTTAACATTTTAACTAAAGGAGAGAGGCTACAACCTTTGTAGATCCGGTTCTCCACTTCCTTAGCTCCACGTAGGTGTCCTCTCGCTGTCCATCTCGAATCCTAGACTCAATCGTCGGCTTCATCGGGAAAACGAGCGGGCAATGTCGTCGGCTTCGTGCCGAAGATGATCTACGTCGAGGTTGCACAAGTTCAAGCTCCAACTTCACCAAGTTGTGAAACTTGTGAAGAAAACACCCAAAACAACTTGGCAAGAGGTAGAGGGTGAAGAAATAGGAGGTGGGTTCACTTTAGAATTGGATTTCTCACTTTAGATCTCAAGTTGCCATTGATGGCATCAAGCTTTCTATCTTGAAGAAGAAGGTCAAGAAGAAGAAAGAATATGATAAGTGTTGAATTAAAATGAAAAATAATTCAATACTTATCATAAGCAAACCATAGTTGAGTGTAGAGAATAGACCATGGTTACTTGGATAGGTTAGGGTTAAGCATGAAGACAAGAATGGTTAAGAAGTCAAAGCTTCATGAAGCTTCAACTAAAAACAAGCTTCTCCACCATTCTTATCTAAATCTTTTCCAAATAAATAAATGAACAAATAAATAAATAAATGAATATGCAAAACCCTAATTATCAAATTAACCATGGTTTAATTCTATACACTTAACTAATTATCAAGTATCATCAAACATGATACAAATGTGTGCACAAAAGTACATCATATATACTTCTTGCACATCAAGTGAGAAAATCCATATAAAGTGAACCAATACTAGCTAATGCAAAGTAATATATCAAATATATAATTATACATTAAATCATTAAATCAACATTTGATTCAATGATCCGGTCATGTCGCACATAACCGACTAGTATCCAATGTATCGATTTATCGAATCAATGATTCGATAACTAGGTCATATCGAATATAACCAATCGATACATCCATCGCGAGAATGAAATACGGTATCACATACACGCATTATTCTCGGTCCCGCACATATCTCATATGCGCTCCTATATCGTTTCGCTTGAACCAGGAAACCTCTGTGTAGGACTCTAAAGACTCGTCAATACGCCGGTAGCAGATGATGATCATATCAAGCACCCACAAGCCGCAAGCGGTCTGCTAAACGTAACGGCCATCCGGGTACTGAGCGATCAGAAGATCGACGAGCTAGCCCGCTCATACTCCTGTGAATCCAACCAGTAACACTTACCGTACAGTCCGGTCTGTTCGTCTGATACATCGCATATCAAGTCTAGGGGTGGTAAACGTCAGACCCCAATAACCGATAAGTCGTGCCGATGTGAGGCTCATAACGGGTCGAGAAACTACTGGTAACACTTACCAGCAAATCTCTGATCAGCCCTGGCCAGGGACTTCCCTGTTACGGCCAATCGAGCACAGCGCAACATCAACCCCCAATACCGGGAGAGACGAAAACCCCTCCTATCGCTCATTGCCTCCATGTGACTCGGGACTGTACCCAAAGACCACCGTTTTGCACGCCCTCATGGACGTGGTAAGGTGGAGATCAAAGCACAGTGGGAATCACACAAGACTCTATGACGATCTCGGGTCTACAGACTAACCTGCATAAGTGTCACCTGAGAACTGCCATCTGACGTGAGGTATAATACCATCTGGGAGTTCTCGGTGAGTCCGTCCAGTGTACCCAGTCTCCACTGAGCACCCGTATACCATCTCTGATGTCAAACACCAATGGATATGGGATCATCCATCGCCCATCTCATGGGTCGAGAAGCGTATACGCTAGTCTACACTGGTATATCGATGCCCCGTCTCGATACACCCACGACTAGGGACCTTGAAGGATGTACTTATGGACTACCATGTTCCCACTAGTATGATCTGCATCATAGTCCAGGCAGTCAAGTACACATCCTAAGGGCTTTACCAACATGTAACTATAAGACAGTTTAAAGAGACTAGTATACATGTTAAGATAAAGAGTAACCGATAGCATACTATCATATCGAGCAAGAAAGTCATCTCTATATATGTCCAAGCATCCAATATAATATACATCATCTGTACAATACTGGACTCTAGGGCATACATACAACTAACAAAGTCCAATTAAGTTTGAAGTGTTGGCCCTCTGTTGGACCATTGGGCATTTGTCTGGATTCGAGCCCATATTAGTTAGCAATGCTAAATGAAAGTTGGAGGGCTTTAGCAACATTTTATCCTTGATTTCCTCAATTTTGAGATTCATTTGGAGGAGCGACTTTTGCCTCTGGAGAACTAGCCAATTTGGTTAGAAGTAGTGTTAAACACTAGAGAACAACAGTGTTAAACACTGGAGATAGAACTCTCAAATTAGTGTTAAACACTAAAAGACAATCAGTGTTAAACACTAGAAATATAATTTTCAATTTAGTGTTAAACACTAGAAAAACAATCAGTGTTAAACGCTGGAAATATAATCTTCAATTTAGTGTTAAACACTAAAAAACAATCAGTGTTAAACACTGGAAATATAATCCCCAAATTAGTGTTAAATACTAAAGAAAGAGGGGTCACGTGTGGACACGTGAGGGCGCCCAAAGGTGGGACCAAATCCATTTTCTTCATTCTGCAATTAAGTGTTAAACACTTTTTATATTTTTATTTTGAGCATCACGTGTTAACACGTGATAGAGATTTATGCGCTGACTATTGAAGCGTTTGCCAAGGGGTCACATGGTAACACGTGAGAGCGCCCAAAGCCTTCATTTCCTTTGCTTTTTCTTTCTGCGTTTTGGAAGTCACGTGGGAGCACATGAGGTATTGCCTCAAAGCTTCCTTCTTCAAGGATCTTTTCAAGGGTCATGTGGGGACACGTGACCTTGGTTCTTTGCATGCATGGAGATCTTTTAAGTCTCCTTATTTTTTAAGAATTGAATTCTCTGTAGGGTTGAACCCTGATTACGACTTTGGAGGAATTAAATTCCTATTTTTGAAAGAATTAAATTCTTATGTAGGGTTAAACCCTAGTTCCATTTTAGAAGGAATTAAATTCCTGTGAATTTGGGAGAATTAAATTCTCAATTAGGGTTAAACCCTGGTTTCTGTCCATCTTGAAGGAATTAAATTCCTGTAATTTTGGGAGAATTGAATTCTCATATAGGGTTAAACCCTAGTTTTGTTTTGAGAGAATTAAATTCTCTAAACTCAATTCCCCCTCTAAGTTTTGGATCAGCATGGCAGGATCTCAACCCGATGAGAATTAAATTCTCAACCTATGGGGAGATGTGCTTCTGCAGATCTTCAACTAGAGGAAGAACTAAGTTCTTTTGCAGAAGAGTAAAACTCATAGATTTTGAGAATTAAATTCTCTGTTTGAAGTTTTGATTCCCTTTCTTTTCGCACCTAGGGTTTTCTTTGTTGAGAATTAAATTCTCCTTTCTTTTCTCTCTGAAATTTCAAGATTCCAAAACTCTATATCTCCACAAAAAATTCTCTCCTCCTCCCTCTTTTTTTCCTCCTCTTGGCTCCTATTTATAGGAGAAGGAAAAGAATCAATTTGTTTAATGAATCTTTCATTGAAAGATTTTGTTTGTTTTCATAATTAATATGAGTCTTTAGAACATTCAGTGAATTTTATTCACCGTTGGATTTTCAATCCAAAGATATTCTGTTTGCTATTTTCGGTGAGATTTAGGGAAATCTTTCCTTGTCTAAGATTTTTCCATAAATTAGTGATATTTAATCACCCCTGGATTTTTAGTCCAACGGTTCTCTCTAATTCTTTCTCATTTGGAAAGATTTTAGAGAAATTTAGAATTTTAATTCTATTAAACTGTAAGGCTTTCAAAGCCTGTCATGTGCTGGCATGGGACCCTTGGTCACGTGTGAGCACGTGACCCCTGGCTTCTCCTTCAGCCGTTTGTTTTCATTTCTGTTTGATGAGAATTTAACCATCGCGTGTCAACACGTGACCATTGGTCACGTGTGAGCACGTGATACCTCATTGAGTTAATTCCCAATTTTTAGAATTAAATTTTATTAAGTTATAAGGCTTTCAGAGCCTGTCACGAGCTGGCACGTGACCCTTGGTCACGTGTGAGCACGTGACCTCCAATTGGGTCCTCCTTCAGCCGTTTGTTTGTGCTTTTGTTTTAACCATCACGTGTTGACACGTGACCATTGGTCTCGTGTGAGCACGTGACCCCCAGTTAGGTCCTCCTTCAGCCGCTTGTTTATGATTCTGTTTGCTTAGATTTTAACCTTGTAAATAGATCACGTGTCAATACGTGACCCTTGGTCACGTGCGAACACGTGATGCCTCTTTGAGGAAAACCCTGATTTTTAATCAGGGAACAATGTTGTTTGTCATTGAAAACCGAGAGATTATTATAATGTGTCGACGTTGAATGACTCTTAAGATGAGAGTGACGATGAAGATCCCGCGATAACACGTCTCAGGTCATCTATTTCATGTGCCAGGGATCCAAACTATTCTGCACCGTCCATTAATACATTGGTAAGACGTGATATCAGCCAATTGGTTTTCACGGATCATGATTTTGAGAATCCACCTAACGAATCTTCATCCAATATACTGAAAAAACGTGTTAGGTAATGAAATTGAAATAAATGTTTTAAATTGTATAATGATTATAAGTAATGAAATAATATTTGGATATATATATATGCATGGTCTGATGGCAGGCTTAGGCTATAGACGTTACAAGAAAAGACGTTTAGAAGATATTCTCCGGAGATCAGGCTCAGCAGCCACCGCAGCAGCAGCCCCATCTATCGCTCCCAGCGCCCTTACTGCTAGGGCCATGGCAACCCCAGCAATCGCGGCAGCCCCGCCTATCCCTACCAGCGCCCTTACTAGCACCACGGTAGCCTCAACAATCGTAGCAGCCCCGCCAACCCCTATCAGCGCTGTAGCAGATCCTTCGACCCCAGTCACACCTGCACATGGTATATAGTTTATTCATTTAAAATTTAATACATCATTACAATATAGTTATCTATTAAATTTTAAGTTATCTATTAAATTATATTGAATCATCTAACAGTTTATTATTTGCATATCTGCATTCTACTAGCAGGATGGCGTCTGGTGCTGGTTTTAATGCCACGTCAGGAACGGCAGGTATAATCGTTAAACACACACACACACATGTACACACACATACACACAAGCGTCCACACACACATGCACACACATACACACACACAAGCACGCGCGCACACTTACACACACATACACACAAATATACACAAGGCGAACCTTAAATCTTCCATCAATACTCTGAATATTATAATATCTATTTTTTGCAGGCTTCAGCAGTGTTAGGAGGAGGGGTCCTACTGGGCCCTCATGCTCCATGCCAGTCGATGGTGCTGAGCTATGGACGCTGATGTAGAACGTGCAAGGTGTGCATGTTGGTCCTAACGCGACCAAGTGAGGGGATTACATAGGATAGAGATCCGTACTTATTATAAGTATCCGCTCTCTGATAGGTGGGACGCGCGCCAGACGACCACTGTCCAGCAGTTTTTTGCGTCAGAGCAAGTATAACATATATTTTTTTACATTTAAATTTCAAACGTCGTGTGTGTGTGTGTGTGTGTGTGTGTGTAATTTTTGTAATTTCAGACCAGGAAACATTACAGCTTCATCAGCGTCACTGGCGAGGATGGCATACATGTGTTGTTCGATGTACATCGCACCCTTTCCTGGGTCATACCCGCATGTCAGAATATCAAGAGAAGACGCCGAAGTGAAGTGAAGGATGATTATTACCTTCCCTGGCTCGCGGCGACTGAGGAGGAGCGGAGCGCGATGATGGATATCATAGCGCTAGAGGTCCCGAGACCCGTTTGGCCGCTGTTGGTACAGTATTACAAGCACGATGATATTAAGGTATGAATTTAATTTTTAGGATTATAACAATATAACATGAAATTATATTCTGAAATATAATATAATCTCCTTTATATTTGCAAATTGGCGTCAGCTCGCAACAAGCAGAACCAGAATAATAGTGTCAGAGACCGCGATATCTTGATCCAAGGGAAGCACACGCAGGCCAGTGCCCAGTGGCACCTCGTGAGTATTTCGACACTTAATTTTATATGTTTTCATTGTCGCAACTTACTTATTAAAATAAATCTTAATTTTATCGCAGAAACAGAAAGACCCCGCCCACTACACTGCTGCCAAGAGATGATCCGCGTTACACAAGGGCATGAGCGAGTACATGGTATGTTTCATATAATCAAGTCGATTTTGTATTTTATATTAACACGTGTGTGCACGCGCGCGCGCGCGTGTATATATATTCTTTACAGACCCGGTTTCAGGAGAGGACGGACATCTTAGGACTTAGCCCCGACGACCCGAATACCACCATTGTCCATGTCCTGGATTCGCTATCTGGCGGGCATCACGGTGAGTATGGGTGTGGGGTTGGTCCCGGGGCTCACCAACACTTTTATAGGCGTTCGGCCGTCCATGAGTACGCTATGGCCCAGATGCGGCACAAGAGGAGAATCGTCGGCTCCGTGAACAGATGGCGCAGCTGCAGCACGTTCATCAGCAGACACAGCAGCAGCTGCAGACGGTTGCGACGAAGAACCAGGAGCTGAGGTAGACAAACGCCGAGAACATCCAGCAGGCCATACAGGACGAGTTTAAAAGTATGTTCAGATCACGAGACGATGGAGGTGGATCATCCCAATGACCATAAATTTATTGTTTTGTTGATTTATTGATACAAACATTTGTTTTGTTGATTTATTGATCATATTCATTGTATATATATTTTGTTTATAATTGGATGCGATTCTAATCATATTGCTCTTTGCTGGTGTATAATTGCATGAGATTTAATTATATTATTATTGTTATATATTATTGTTTGTATATGAACTAAGTGCGCGTGGGACGCGGAGATTTCTGATTTTTAAAAAAATACATGATAAATTTGGTAACGGTTGTATTACCAAAATCTATCTAGTAACGGTTACCTAGTGTCTGATATCTGAAAGATATCATATATCAGTTAGGATTTAATAGCAGGAGAGCCTAGGGAAACGGTATAAACCGTTACCATAGTTTATCAGTAGTAACGGTTTCAACCGTTACCATACACACTGGGGAGTATATGGTAACAGGTAAAATCGTTACCATATAGGTAGGCCCCACTCTGTTATGTTTTAGTTAACTAAACTCATAGTGGTAACGAGGAGTATATGGTAATGGTGTAAACCATTATCTTTTTTTTATGGTAACAGTTTAAATTATTACCAGATTTCTGGTAACGGGGTTTTTCGCAACGGTTGTGTAACGGTTTTAACAGTTACCAAATTAGGTTTTGGTAACAGTTTAAACCGTTACCATATGTGTATACTGTAGTAGTGTGAAGAAACTCTATCAATGTCCGCCGTTCTTTTCTCTCTTCATATGGTAATAATGCCCCCATAAATTTTGGCAAGGGACAAATTTTACTCAACGATGTGTACGCTACCAAACAAATTTTCCCTCTTGTTAATATTCTTTCGGCAATTATTTATCTTTAAAGAGAAAAGAATATATTACAGAGGAAGTATAAAAAGCATAAATTTAATTGGACCAAAATATAGTTTGAGAAACATTGCCGATGGATATATCTTTTGGCAGTAGTCACATTAGAAACTAAAGAAATAGCGAAGGAAACATTGCAAAGGGTCCCTCGCTATTTCTTTAGTTGCTAATGCGACCATTGCCAAGAGATATATCCATCGGCAATATTCCCTCGCTATGTTGTGGCCCAATTAAATTTACGTTTTTTTATACTTTTCCTCGATAATATATTCTTCCCCATTAGAAATATATCATTACTGGAAGAATGTTGGCAAGAGGGAAAATTCTTTTGGTAGTATGAATATTGCTGAGGGAAATTTGTCCTTCGTAAATGTTTTCCCGTAAATGTTTCCCTCGCTATTGCAGTTTTTTCTATTAGAGGATATTCTGCTAATTTCTGTTTCCCACATCAATAATCCTGCTGGAAATTGATCAACCACCGTCATCTATCTCTATCTTTCTTTTCTTTATAAAGTGGTGTGAAATTAGGAATTTCCAAAATTCCTAATTTTACCCGTTTCCTTATAGACTATCCTGTCTTTTTGGACAAATCAGTTGTATTGGTATACTTGAAATATTACTTATATGTGGAGGATATTTAGGATATACCTAGGCTAAAAATCTGGGCCTTTCCAGGATGCAAAATGGGCCCATTACTTGAGCCTATTTAAGCATATCTATACTACTATATAATGCAAATGGACTTAATTAGAAACCACCCTCTTCTTTTTTGTAAAAAAATTAAAGAAAAAATGAGAAAAATTCTCAGCATCTACATCATCATACAAAGAAACAAAAATAATTAATTGTTATGTTTTTAAAAAAAATCTTAAACCCTCCACATCATCAAAGAAAAAGATAAAAATAATCAAACTTCTCCATTTTTTGAAAACAAAAAAGAACTTTTTAAAAATTAGTTTGAATTCCAAATTCAATTTACATTCTACTCAAATTTAAGACAAGAAAGAACTTTCTAGAATTTATTTTAATCTTATAATTTTTCAAATTATACTTTCATTTATTTATAAGAATTCCTCCTTAATGATAAAGATAATCACACAACAAAACTAAAGCAAACACAATGATTTACGTGGTTTAATAAAATCGCTTAATCCATGGGGAGAAAGAATTTATTGTTTTGAGAAAGGAAGAGATTTACAACTTTTGGGGCTCTCATACAAACTCTCTCTATTACATCCTTTAAATAAATGAAAAAGTTTCAGCCTTATTAAGATTTTTCCCAATCTTACTCCAATTAAATTAAATAAGATTATATCAAATCATTACTAATTAAATTTAAGGATGATTCCTAATTTATCTAATTCAAGTAACAATTTAAATTTAAATCTAATCTAAATCTAAATCTGTAACTTCCTCTCTTAAAAGATTTGAATATATGACAAATCTCAATAATCTCTATCTTGGCATACATTCAACACACCGAACCTTGAAATTGTTTGCATAAGCCTTCACGCGTCTTCAACATTTTCTATCTAAAATCCATTTTCTCTTCCATTCGTGGTCCCCACCCTCAGGGCCGCCCTTCGCCTTAATGACGAAGAATCTTGTAACACTTTAGAATGCGGTTAGGTTTAATTAAGCGATAATGCGGGTTTTTAATAAAATTTAACCAATAATTGTTTTCACATATTTTATTTATTTAATTAATATTTTATTTAATTATTTTTGTGTTTGCACAAATATGTGCATGTTAACCTAGGGTTAAGGATGGGTTAACCAAGTTTTGGTTAGCATGGCACCTTAACCATTATATTGTATGCCATATATATGCTATATATTATATATCAATTTTAATTAAAAAAGGGTTTTGTTTTTGATATTATAAGAGAAGAGAGAGTTGTATTATTGGAGGAAGACTTTGGAGGCATGGAAGGCAAGCATGGAGGACATTTAATGAAGAGAGAGATAGAGAGAGTGAGTGCATGGCTTACTCTCACCCCACACTCTCACTCTCTCATTCTTTACCTCATCTCTCATTCTCTTGTTCTTCTTCTCTTTCACCAAGTTCTTCACTTGAAAACCTTTTTCCCACTAACCTTAAGCCTAAAACTTCATCAAACCTCACTAAACCCTTCACAACTCATGCTAAAGCTTATTGTGATGACTTGGAGCTTGGAAAGCTAGGGTTTTTCCAAAGTTTTGGTGAGGTAGTGATTTTTAACTCTTTATTAGACTCTAAGGGAATTTGTGTGCTTATTAATTTCAGTTTTAAACACCAAAGTTTTAGTCTTGTGCAAATATCGTATTTTTTGTGTAAGTTTTGTATCCTGTGATCTCCTATCACTACGTTGGTCCACTATAAAATCTAACAATACAGTAGATTGATACAAGATCCCTGAGTGTGCACCTGAAACCCGGGCCCCACCCCTCACCAATGGCCCGGCGACATTCCCCAAATGTCTGGCGCCGCCGGTTTTTGAAGGGAGTTAGAAGTTGGGTTTTTATTGGTAGCTGTCTGTAGGTTATTCTTAGTGTTTGGTACTGTTTGATTTTTCTTTATTGTCTGTAGGCAAAATATGGAACCACTTAACTAGTTTCTAGTGTTTTGGAAACGCGCGATACGAATATCCGACATGGTTTAAGTGATTAATGTAGCTTGCAGCCTTGGGTTTAGTTTAGGGTGTTGCTACACGCGTTAGCCCACTAATCTAACACTCGCTTGTGGGAGTCGATGCGTTGGTTTAATCGTTGTTTTCATATGTTATCGGAAGGTTTCTAATTACATTTGTTATGTTTTTGTGTGATATTAGGATCGATTGCGGGGACTTCGGACGCTAAAAGGAGAGGGAAAGAGGTGATCGGATTCACCTAGCTCGAGATCGTCAGTGAGTAGATTTAACATCTACAGGGGAATCTCCTGTATGGCGCTAAGCGTCGAGGGCTAGATTCAGTGATATAACCCTATGCTTATTTGTATACATATTGATTGTGCATGAGCATCATTTTGAACATCCCATTACCTGTTGTACATTGACACAATATTAATTGGACACTACACTATTACTAACGGTTCATGTTGCACGAACACTGAATTGTATGCCACACACACACCGTTAGTAATTGCCATGACACGCACACTGTAGAAATTACCATGGATAATATATTGTACCACTTCCATTATTATTAACAGTTAGATATTGATTCTTGTTCTTTTGCGCATATGAATTGCATCATACGTACATACATACATGCATAAATAAATACATTGCTATAGTCACATATTTACTCTCATATGATATTATATTTTGATTTCATGGATTTAGGAAACTGCAATATACTTTTGAAACTTGATATATTTAAAAAGAGCGGTTTTCCCTTGATATGCTCACATTACTGTTCCATATTTGCATACATCATATTTCATGGATATATATATGCATTGATATATTGATTTCATGCGATTTCTGGATTTGAGAACCGCGAATATATTTCAAAGGAAATTATAAATCATTTTTAAAAAACGCGGTTTCTCGTGAAGTGATTTCGAGGTGTCCACTATGAGTTTTCTCGGTTCTGAGCTATATGATACCCGATTCGATGAGCTGGATAAGCCGTCTGCGGGTACATAGTTGACCCGGTAAGGTACCCCGGGGCAAGAATGATATGTTGTGCAGTAGACGATGAGTCTGGCAGAGGGAGTACTACCTACCGGTGATTGTATGGAAACTCGATGGATATTCGGAGGATACCGTTCGCAGTTATGAGATGAGATAAATACAAGAGCCGATCTGAGTATGCGGTGCCTGAAATGAGATAAATATGAGGGCCGATCTGAGTATGCGATGCCTGAGATATGAGTATTTATGTGTTGATACTGGACACGGGTTTCATGATGTTTCGAGTGTCGATGTTGGACACTCAGGTTTCATGATGTGACGGATATGAGGGCCGATCAGAGTGACGACGCCTGAGATATTGGGATTTGGGATGTCGTTGATAGACACCGATTTTCCATGATGATGATTCATTGATGAGGTTTATGCTTTATCCCATACTCAGGATTTATTGACATGCACTATTTCATGTAGTTGTTGTACCCTGGTGGTGTACCTTGATCATGATTTGTTGCATATCCGTACTGTTATACTTATGACATCAGATTGCATATTTCAGATTATCGCTTTTCATGCATACTTACGATTATATATACGATGTTATTTTACTATTCATGAGTTGGCAACTCACCCCCGTTGTGCCACAGTGTTTTGCAGGTTTGACCCTCAGTGTAGTCGCAGCAGGGCTTCTCATTGCATCTACTTCTGCGAATACCGCTACTGTTGGTCATGATTTTAGATAGGTGGGTGGTTTTGCGGGTATTCGTATGATTCCATTATATATCTTATTTTGTATCTAGTACTCTCCATCTACCACTTTCATGTATTCGACTTAGAGACGAGATTTATAAGGATCGATATTGTATTATCTGTGACTCTGGGTATCGAGCTCATGTTAGCCGGCTTTTTATTTATGTTGTGATGTTGTTTTACCTTTTATTATACTGTTTTCACTTCTTAATTGCTTATTCCTTCGCTACGGCGTCGTATATACTTGTTGTAGTTGTGTTTTGCCTTTAGGCGTGAGTTGCTCCCGTTTGGGGATGCTTTATATATATTCTATGTTTGTACCCGTTTGGGGCTAGTTTTTACAAAGGAGATGCTGCCGAATTTTTTTTTTTTTAAAAAAGTGTTATCTTGAGATTTTAAATGTTTTTAACAAATGTTTATTGCTTTACTTCTTTTCTGGGTTTAAATTTCTGGGTTTTGGCTTACTTGAATTGCATTACGGCTTTTGACGTCGCGTGATCCAAGTGTTGGTCACGTTCCTAAACTAGGTCGTGACAAAGTTGGTATCAGAGCGCTAACCTTTCGGAGTGTAGGATGACCCTTGGTATGATATAATAAGTAGCTTAAGCAGAGTGACGTAGCATGTGTATGTTCCGCGGCATACTTACGACACGGTACTCCGCCTAAGTAATCTTAAGACATATTTCCTTTTAATTCCTTCCTTGATTCCATATATCCTTATGATTCGACTTCTATGTTCTTATCGAATCCTGTTTTCTTATTCTAGCCACTATGCCGCCAAGAACTACGAGGGCACAGAGAGCTGCCGCTAGAGCCGAGGTCAGGGCAGGCTCGTCTGAAACGAGGACTGATCAAGACGGTACGCCTGTTCTTCAGGAGTAGATTGATCCACCTTCACCAGATTGTATTGTTAGGCTAGAGGCCAGTATTCAGGACTTACGTCAGATGATCGAATCCTTGATAGAGATCAGTCGAGCACAGAGATCAGATGTTGCTCCACCTAAGGTTGTTCAGGGACCAAAGCGGATTTGTATTGATGTATCAGCTCTTAGGTGGGTTCACAGAAGGCGTGGTGGATTCTTTATAGGCCAGTTATGGCTCTTACCCACAGAGTCAACAGCCGTCACCGGGATGTTTTAGGTGTGGGAGTCTAGATCACTGCGTCAGATTTTGTACCGTGAGGCGCCAGGGCAAGACATCAGTTCCACATGTTACTTCACCACCTCAGAGAGCATTGCCTATTACGTCCGTTGTTGCTTCACGCCAGACCTATGCTCAGAGAGGACGAGGTGGCGGAGGCGGAGGACAGCCGGTTGCCGGTAGAGGACAGGCCCGAGTTTTTGCGTCAACCCCTTAGGATGCGCAGGCGTCGAATACAGTCGTGACAGATACTCTTTTAGCATTTTCTTTCAATGCGTGCTTTTGTTTGAGCCGGTATCTATACATCCGTTTGTGTCCACACACACTTTGTACCAGGGTTCGTCCTTGTTAGAGGAGACACTTGTCGTGATTACTCCTGTTGGTGAGTCTTTTGTTGCACGACATGTGTTTCGATCATGTGCCGTTCATTTTGGAGATAAAGATTCGTCCGTCAATTTGATCATTCTTGATATGTTGGACTTGACGTTCTCTTTGGCATGGACCGGTTAGCTATTTTCTATGCGTCTATGGACTGCCGTGAGAAAGCAGTCAGGTTTTGTTTTCCGGACGAGTCAGTTCTTGTTGTGCATGAGGGACCGTAGTGCTGCCCCTCACAGTTTGATTTCAGCCCTTTGCGCTAGTCGGCTCTTGAGGAAAGGATGTCGGGGATTCTTGGCCTATATTCGTAATACTGGAGTCACCATTGATTCATTGGACCAGGTTCCTATTGTGAGAGAGTTTCACGATGTATTTCCCGATGAGTTACCTGGTTTGCCGCCAGAGTGCGATATCGAGTTTTGCATCGATTTGATCCCCAGCACGGGGCCTATTTCTATATCGCCTTATCGGATGGCCCCGGCGGAGATTAAAGAGCTTAAGGATCAGTTGCGGGAGTTGCTTGACAGGGGACTTATACGTCCGAGTGTTTCTCCTTGGGGAGCTCATGTTCTGGTCATCAAGAAGAAGGACGGCAGTATGAAACTATGCATTGATTATCATTAATTGAACCGAGTCACGGTGCGGAATAGGTATCTTCTATCTCGCATTGACGATTTGTTTGATAGGCTCCAGGGTGCAGGACATTTTTCCAAGATTGATTTGAGGTCGGGTTATCATCAGGTGCGGGTTCGAAATGATAACGTTCCGAAGATTGATTTTCTTACGCCCTACGGGCATTATGAGTTTTTGGTGATGTCGTTCAGACTCACCAATGCCTAAGCAGCGTTCATGGATTTGATGAACCGGATGTTTAGGTCGTTCCTCGACCAGTTCATTATTGTGTTTATTGATGACATTCTGGTCTATTCCCGAAGTCGAGAGGAGCATGAGCAGCACTTGAGGATTACTTTGCAGACATTGAGAGGCGCCAGATGTTCTCTAAATTCTCGAAGTGCGCATTCTGGCTTGATAGTGTTGACTTCTTGGGTCATGTGGTTACGGGAGACGGTATACAAGTGGACCCGAAGAAGATCAAGGCCGTACAACTTTGGCCCGGACCTGTATTAGTGACAGAGGTCCGCAGCTTCTTGGGCTTAGCCGGTTATTACCGTCGTTTCATGTAGGATTCTCGATTATCGCTGCACCGCTGATCGGACTGACCCGGAAGGGAGTTCCCTTTCTTTGGACTGAGGCATGCGAGCAGAGTTTTCAGCAGTTGAAGACTCAGTTGACGACTGCACTAGTTCTATCTTTGCCTTCAGGATCAGGCGACTATGTCGTTTATTGTGATTCTTCTCGAGTGGGGCTCAGATGCGTGTTGATGCAGCATGACAGAGTTATCGCTTATGCTTCCCGGCAGTTGAAGAAACACGAGTAGAACTATCCTACTCATGATCTTGAGATGGTCGCGGTGGTCTTTGCGCTTAAGATTTGGAGACACTACTTGTACAGGGAGTCATGTCAGATCTTCACGGACCACAAGAGCTTGAAGTACATCTTCCAGCAGCGGGATCTGAATTTGAGGCAGCGCCATTGGATAGAGCTTGTGATGTATTATGATTGTGAAATCTTTTATCACCAGGGCAAAACGAATGTGGTAGTGATGCTTTGAGTCGTAGTCCCGGAGGTAGCTCGTTCCACTTGAGCACAGTTCAGAGACAGTCTTCTACAGATTGGCAAATCTTGTGCGATAGGAGAGTACAGTTCGAGTTCACTTCCTCTAAAGGTAAGCTAGCTCATGTCCACGCCCGTATACTTCTACTTGATCGTATCCGTGAGATGCATCCCGACGATGCTCGTTTGTCTAAGATTTTGGAGCTTGTTCGGCAGGGTAGAGACTCGGAGTTCATGATTGATGACCAGGGTATGCTACGATTTGGGACTCGTTTATGTGTACCAGATTCCGAGAGGCTAAGACACGAGATCCTAGAGCAGGCACATCAGTCAGCTTACAGTGTTCATCCAGGTTCCACCAAGATGTATCGTGACTTGAGAGATGTCTACTGATGGGAAGTGATGAAGAGTGATGTATCGGACTTTGTTTCGAGGTGCCTGACTTGTTAGCAAGTCAAGGCTGAGCATCAAAGACCGGCAGGAGAGTTGCAACCTTTACCCGTTCCAGATTGGAAATGGGAGAAGATCTCCATGGATTTCGTTGTGGGTCTACCCAGGTCCAGTCAAGTGTATGACTCCATTTGGATGATTATTGACCGGTTGACGAAAGCGGCTCACTTCCTTCCAGTGAAGACCACTTTCGGATATGCTCTGTATGCTCAGTTGTACATTGATGACATTGTGCGTTTGCATGGCGTTCTTTCATGCATTGTATCTGACAGAGACACCCAGTTTACTAGCCTTCTTTGGTAGAAACTTCAGGAAGCTTTGGGTACCCGATGAGTTTTAGCACCACTTTCCATCCGCAGACCGATGGTCAGTCAGAGCGGACTATACAGACTCTCGAGGATATTCTTTGTGCGTGCGTGTTTGAATTTGGTGGTAGTTGGGATCGTCACTTGCCGTTGATAGAGTTCTCCTACAATAACGGTTTCCAGAAGACGATTCAGATGGCACCTTTTGAGGCCTTGTATGGGAGAAAGTGTCGATCGCAGTCTGTTGGACCGAAATCAGCGGGAGCTGGATTTTGGGACCATAGCTAGTTCAAGAGACTACGGAGAAGATCCAGTTGATTCAGGACAGGATGAGAGCAGCCTGGTGCAGGCAGAAGTCTTATGCCGACCGTCTTCGTTGCAAACTTGAATTCGCAGTGGGGGATCATGTATTCCTACGAATTTCTCCGATGAAAGGTGTGATGGGATTTGGGAAGAAAGGGAAGGTTAGTCCCAGATTTATGGGTCCTTTTGAGATCCTTGAGCGAGTTGGTACCGTTGCTTATCGTTTGACATTTCCACCCAGTTTTCCGGATGTTCACCCCGTGTTTCATGTAACAATGCTTCGCAAGTACCTTCATGACCCTTCTCACGTGATTCAGTATCAGACCATAGAGCGAGATCTTTCGTTCACCGAGCAGCCGGTAGTTATATTGGATCAGCAGGTGAAGAAACTTTGGTCAAAGGACTTGCCGTCAGTGAAGGTTCTGTAGCGTGGCCCGAACAGCGAAGAGATTACATGGAAAGCCGAGAGCGAGATGCGAAAGAAATTCCCTCATCTTTTCGAAGGTACGCATGGTAAGATTTTTAAATTCGAGGACCGAATTTCTTTAAGAGGGAAGATTGTAATAGTTTAGAATACGATTAGTGTTAATTAAGCAATAATACGGGTTTTTAATAAAATTTAACCAATAATTGTTTTCACATATTTTATTTAATTATTTTTGTGCTTGCACAAATATGTGCATGTTAACCTAGGGTTAAGGATGGGTTAACCAAATTTTGGTTAGCATGGCATCTTAACCATTATATTGTATGTCATATATATGCTATATATTATATATCAATTTTAATTAGAAAAGGATTTTGTTTTTGATATTATAACATAAGAGAGAGTTGTATTATTGGAGGAAGACTTTGGAGGCATGGGAGGAAAACATGGAGGACATTTAAAAAAGAGAGAGAGAGAGAGAGAGTGCATTGCTCACACTCTCACTCTCTCATTCTTCACCTCACTCTCTCATTCTCTTGTTCTTCTTCTCTTTCACCAAGTTCTTCACTTGAAAACCGTTTTCCCACTAACCTTAAGCCTAAACCTTCATCAACCCTCACTAAACCCTTCACAACTCATGCTAAAGATTATTGTGATGGCTTGGAGTTTGGAAAGCTAGGTTTTTCCCCAAGTTTTGGTGAGGTAGTGATCTTTAACTCTTTATTAGGCTCTAAGTGAGTTTGTGTGCTTATTAGTTTCAGTTTTAAATACTAAAGTTTTAGTTTTGTGCAAATATCGTATTTTTGTGTAAGTTTTGTGTCTCTGTGATATGCTATCACTACGTTGGTCCACTATAAAATCTAACAATATAGTAAATTGATACAAGATCCCTGAGTGTGCACCTGAAATCCGGACCCCACCCCTCACCAATGGTCCGGCGACATTCCTCAAATGTCCGGCACCGCCGGTTTTTGAAGGGAGTTAGAAGTTGGGTTTTTGTGGGTAGCTGTCTGTAGGTTATTCTTGGTGTTTGGTACTGTTTGATTTTTCTATATTGTCTGTAGGCAAAATCTGGAACCACTTAGCTAGTTTCTAGTGTTTCGGCAATACGCGATACGGATATCCGACATGGTTTAAGTGCTTCGTGTAGCTTGCAGCCTTGGGTTTGGTTTAGGGTTTCGCTACACATGTTAGCCCACTAAGCTAACACTCGATAGCTTGTGGGAGTCGATGCGTTAGTTTAAGCGTTGTTTGCGTATGTTATCGGAAGGTTTCTAATTACACTTGTTATGTTTTTTGTGATATTAGGATCGATTGCGGAGACTTCGGACGTTACAAGGAAAGAGAAAGAGGTGATCAGATTCACTTAGCTCGAGATCGTCGGTGAGTAGATTTAATATCTACAGGGGAATCTCCTGTATGGCGCTAAGCGTCGAGGGCTAGATTCAGTGATATAACCCTATGCTTATTTGTATACATATTGATTGTGCATGAGCATCATTTTGCACATCCCATTACTTGTTGTACATTAACACGGTATTAATTGGACACTACACTATTACAAACGGTTCATGTTGCATGAGCACCGAATTGTATGCCACACACACACCGTTAGTAATTGCCATGACACGCACACTATAGAAATTACCATGGATAATATATTGTACCACTTCCATTATTATTAACAGTTAGATATTGATTTTTGTTCTTTTGCGCATATGAATTGCATCATACATACATGTATACATAAATACATTGCTATAGTCACATATTTACTCTTATATGATATTATATTTTGATTTCGTGGATTTGGGAAACCGCAAGATACCTTTGAAACTTGATATATTTAAAAAAGAGCGGTTTTCTCTTGGTATGCTCGCATTACTGTTCCATGTTTGCATACATCATGTTTCATGGATATATGCATTGATATACTGATTTCATGCGATTTCTGTATTTGAGAACCGCGAATATAATTCAAAGGAAATTATAAATCATTTTTAAAAATGTGGTTTCTCGTGATGTGATTTCGAGGCATCCACCATGAGTTTTCTCGGTTCTAAGTTATGTGATATCCGATTCGAGAAGCTGGATGAGCCGTCTGTAGGTACATGGTGGACCGGGTATGGTACCCCGGGACAAGAATGGTATGTTGTGCAGTAGACGATGAGCCTGGCAGAGGGAGTACTACCTACCGGTGATTGTATGGAAAGTCGACGGATATCCGAAGGATACCGTTCGGAGTTATGAGATGAGATAGATATGAGGGCTGATCTGAGTATGCGGCGCCTGAGATGAGATAGATATGAGGACCGATCTGAGTATGCGATGCCTGAGATATGAGTATTTACGTGTCGATGTTGGACACGGGTTTCATGATATTTCGAGTGTCGATGTTGGACACTCAGGTTTCATGATGTGACTGATATGAGGGCCGATCAAAGTGACGACGCCTGAGATATTGGGATTTGTGGTGTCGTTGATGGACACCGGTTTTCCATTATGATGATTCATTGATAGGTTTATGTTTTATCCCATACTTAGGATTTATTGATATGCGTTGTTTCATATAGTTGTTGTACCCTGGTGGTGTACCTTGATCATAATTTTTTGCATATCCGTACTGTTATATGTATGCCATCAGATTGCATATTTCAGATTATCGCTTTTCGTGCATACTTGTGATTATCTGTACGATGTTATTTTACTATTCACGAGTTGGCAACTCACACCCGTTGTGCTACAGTGTTTTGCAGGTTTGACCCTCGATGTAGTCGCGACAGGGTTTCTCATTGCATCTACATTTACAGATACCACTATTGTTGGTCATGATTTTGGATAGGTGGGTGGTTTTATGGGTATCCGTATGATTCCATTGTATATCTTATTTTGTATCTAGTACTCTCCATCTACCACTTTCATGTATTCAACTTAGAGACGAGATTTGTGAGAATCGATATTGTATTATTTGTGACTCTAGGTGTCGAGCTCGTATGAGCCGGCTTTTTATTTATGTTGTGATGATGTTTTATCTTTTATTATGTTGTTTTCACTTCTTAATTGCTTATTCCTTCGCTACATCGTCATATATACCCGTTGTGGTTGTGTTCCGCCTTTAGGCATGAGTTGCTCCCGTTTGGGGATGCTTTATATATATTCTATATTTGTACCCGTTTGGGCTATTTTTTACAAAGGAGATGCTGCCGAAATTTTTATAAAAAAAATATTAGCTTGAGATTTTAACTTGGGATTTTAAATGTTTTTAACAAATGTTTATTACTTTACTTCTTTTCTGGGTTTAGATTTCTGGGTTTCGGCTTACTTGAATTGCGTTACGCCTTTTGACGTTGCGTGATCCAAGCACTGGTCGCGTTCCTAAATTGGGTCGTGACAAAGTCTATGCGAAGGTCAAGGCTTCCTTGAACTTCGCTATGGGAACCGTCTTAGTTATTATATCTGCCGGATTATCTTTGGTGGCGATCTTGATTAACTCCACCTGCTTGCATGTCCTCAACTCTCGAATCTTATGGTAACGAATCTCTATATGCTTGATTCGACTATGAAAAGTTTGACCTTCCACCAAATGAATGACACTTTGGCTGTCATAAAAGATTGGAGTATACGAATAATCTAATCCGTACTCATTGATTAATCCTCCTAACCATCGAGCTTCTTTAGATGCTTCAACTGCTGCTATATATGCTTCCTCTATTGTTGACAACGCTATTATATCATGTAACGTTGATCTCCAACTAATAGATCCATCCATTATGGTGAATATATATCCAGTAGTCGACCTTCGACCATTACGATCACCCGCAGAGTATGCATCCACATACCTAATCAAAACCCTTGATTCACTTTCGTTTCTCTTTTGGAATAGCAGATCTATATCTGGAGTGCCTTTGAGACATCGTAAAATCCACTTTACCGCTTCCCAATGCACTTTTCTTGAATTCGACATGTAACAACTTACCAAGCCCACGGCGAATGATATAATTGGCCTAGTACATACCATAGCATACATGAGAGATCCTACCTCGCTTTCATACGGTATCCGGGACAATTATTTTCTTCTCTTCCTCATTTGACGGACACTTCTCGGAAAAGAGTTTGAAGTAGCCGGCGACAGGGGTGCTCACTGAACCCGCTTCATCCATTCTGAATTGCTTCAGAATCTTCTCGATTTACTTCCTCTGAGATAGCCATAAAGTGCATGCTTTTCTGTTCTGTTCTATCTCCATCCCGAGGATCTTCTATGCTGCACCAAAACCCTTCATGTTGAATTCCGAACTGAGTTAAGCTTTCAACTCTACAATCTAATACATACTTCTAGACGCTATCAACATATCATCGACGTATAGCAAAAGATACATTGACAAATCCTCATAGCGCTTGAAGTATACATATTGATCGGCTTCACATCTCGTGTAATCAGCCCCAATCATGAATGTATCGAACCTTTTATACCGCTGCCTTAGAGATTTCTTTAACCTATATAATGACTTTCTGGGATCACATACATATGACTCCCTTCCTGGCTCAACGAATCCTTCCGACTGTTGCATGTATAAGGTCTCCTCTAACTCTCCATGCTGAAACGTTGTTTTCATAACTATCTTCTCCAACTCAAGATTGTGCTCCACTACCATCGCCAGTAACACCATGATTGAAGTATGCCTGACTACAGGAGAAAATATTTCATTATAGGCAACCCCATCCTTTTGGGCATATCTTTTTGCCACTAACCTAGCATTATATTGCCCTCCTTATTTCTTTCAAAATACACATTTTCAACCTATAACTTTCTTTCCTTGTGGTAGCTCTACTAATCTCCACGTCCGGTTCTTCTTGAGAGATTCCATCTCCTCCGTCATAACCACTAGCCAACTGTTAGTGTTTATGCCCTAAAAGGCCATTACTGTATCATACTAGTTTGTATATTACTTAATGGAAGCTAGGGATATTCATAGTTATATAACAGTCTTGCTAAACATGGTAGTATGCTACTTGGTTTTATCTATCTTAATATGTGAGTATACATATTGATAGAGCTCTTAGGATCTTGCTTGACTACCAGCGTTGTGATGGCAGTCACACTAGTGGGAGCTGGGTAGTCTACAAGCACATCCTTTTTCAGGTCCCTAGTCGTTGGATTATCGAGACAGGGCATCGATACTCCGGAGTAGACTAGTGTGTACGCTTCTCATCCCAGTTGGGGAGATGGTCTGTCCCACAGCCATCAGTACGTCGTACTGGAGATAGTATACAGGTGCTCGTTAGGTTACGGGTACACCGGACAGGACTCACGGGGAACTGTTGGTTGGGATTATACCCGTCGTCAGTTAACAGTTCCAGGGTGACATGAGTACAGCATAGTCCGCAGACTTGACACTGCTACTTCGCCTCGAGTGTGTCCCACTGTTCTTAGATTGCTGCCCTACCACGGCTCAAAGGAGTCGTGCAAACAGGTAGCAGTTGGGTACAGTCCCGAGCACTTGGAGGCAGTGGAGGTTAGACAGGATTCGTCTCTCCCGGTATTGGGAGTTGATATCGCGCTGTGTCAGAGAGCCATTACGCAAAGTCCCTGGCCAGGGCAAGCGAGATTTACTGGTAGGTTTTCCAGTAGTTTCTCAAGGTGTAATGGGCTACGCTCCGACACGAGTTATACCGCTTTTAAGGGACTGACGCTTGCCGCCCTCTAGGCCCGATATGCGATAGTCTTAGACGAATAGACCGGACTGTACGGAGATTGTCACAGCAGGCTCAGTAGGAGTTCGGATGGGTTTTCTCATCGGCCTTCTTATCGACATCTACCTGGGGACCGTTACGTACAGCTAGTGCCGCTTGCGGTTTGTGGTTAAACCCACTGCCAGCGTAGTGTCGAGTCTTTAGAGTCCCACACAGAGAGTTTCCCTGCTTCGGACGAAACGATATAGAGGTCGTATGGTTTTACGACAGGGTTCGGACACATACGTGTTTTTACGCACGTACGATGTTTGGACATTTTTTACTAGTCAGCTTTGGTTTAAGCCAGATTCTAGTATCGGATTATTGGATTTATACAGTCTAAAGTTTTTCCGTGTTTTACGGATAGGAGGGGCGTTCTCGTAATATGTCGAGAAGCTTCTTGAAGCATGGTGACTTAGGGGTTAAGGTGGCATTTGCATTTATTGGATTAATGAGTCATGAGAGTGAATCATCCATGGAGTTAATGTTGCATTAATGTTTTAGATGACTCATGAGATGAATCACTCTATGAATTAATGAAGCATGATGACACATATTTATTTGTTATTCATTTTAATAAAATCATATGCTTCATATATTCAAATGATATCATTCATCCAAAAGGATTCTCACTCTCACCTTCTCTCTCCTCAAGCTCTCTCTCTTCAAACCCTAACCCTAACCTCTCATGTGTTGAGATCAAGGGTTAGCTAGACTAATACTTCCATAATCCAACTCTATATCACCTAGGTTGCTTAGATTAGCACTTTGAGTAACCTAGTTACCTCAAGTTAGAGGTTAAGCTTGGAGTAGGAGCTCTCGGGTGGATCTTCTTTGACTCGAGGAGGCCGTTGAGGTGCCGACGTTCCAAAGAGCCTACAAGGAGTGGAGAACAGTGATAAAGACCCGAAGGACAAGTAACATGAGGTATAACTTCAAATCAGAGTAGTTAAACCTTTCGTAGTTTGCTAGTAACGGTTTAGACATGATTCATGCGCTCAAGTCCGTGTTACGAAGCTTTGATAATCATTTTTCATATATTCCGCCTACTCGCAAGTTCGTGGGGTGTGTGACATGGACTTACAGTGGTTATTCATACTTCATTACTTTTACGGATGATTTCTCTAGGTATGGATATATCTTCTTAATGAAGCATAAATCCGAGGCCTTTGAGAAATTCCAAGAGTATAAGAATGAAGTGGAAAAACAGACAGGCAAAAGTATCAAGACACTGAGATCTGATCGAGGTGGTGAATACTTAAGTGCCAAGTTCCTGGGATACTTAAAAGAGAATGGAATTCTCTCTCAGCTTACTCCTCCATACACACCACAACACAACGGTGTATCGGAAAGGAGGAATCGAACCCTATTGGATATGGTTCGTTCCATGATGAGTAAGGCTGAGTTACCGCGATCTTTCTGGGGTTAAGCACTAGAATCAGCTGCATATCTTTTGAACCAGATTCCAACCAAGACTATGCCTACCACACCATATCAGATGTGGAGTGGGAAGAAACCCTGTCTTAAACACTTTAGGATATGGGGATGTCCAGCTTTTGTAAAAAAGCAGTATCCGGACAAGCTTGAGGCATGCTCAGTACAGTGTAAGCTTGTGGGATATCTAAAGAACTCCAAGGGATATTATTTCTATTACGCAGAGGAACAAAAGGTTTTTATTTCTCGTCATGCCCACTTCTTAGAAACTGAATTTTTAGAAAATCAGAAGAGTGGGAGCGCAGTAGAACTGGAAGAAATTCCAGAACCACAAGCTGTTACTGAAAGTTTGGTAGAACAAGAAGTTTCAGAAGAAAGGGACATACCAGCGCCTATCCGCAGAAGTAGTAGGCAGTCTCATCTGCCCAAGAGATACTACGGTTTCTCATAGACGGGGATCGAGAAGATTGCATCATTGATAATGACGACCCTACTAGCTTCCAGCAAGCCATTCAGAGCGGCGACTCGGTAAAATGGCTGGATGCAATGCGGACTGAAATGGAGTCCATGTACACTAACAAAGTATGGACTTTGGACATTGCTCCAGATGGGGTAAAACCCGTAGGATGCAGGTGGATCTTCAGAAAGAAGATTGATGTAGATGGACAGATTGAAACCTATAAGGCTAGATGTTCATCACAGAATACTGCATTGTATACCGCCCATTCTTACGCTCGGTTGTTTATAGGTAGGTGCTTTTAATCCGTGTTTGTTATATATTTGCAGGATACAGGTTCTCGGTTCTAAAACGGTGAAATTCATGGAAAACACGACAAAATCCGGGTTCCTGCCAACCACTGAGAAAACACGGTCTCCGCTCGTCATCCGTATGTTGCCAGATACCAGTTTAGGAAGACAAAATGTCAAATCAATGTCACCTTCATGCACAAGGCTCAATGGCAACAACAAGTTCCAAAAAATCTACGCGGAGCTCGAGGCAATCATGACAAAAACATCCACAAAAAGTCCACCTTTCCTCAACAGAAATTCTGGAAGAATTGTGAAAGTATTTTCAGAAAATAGGTGTACCAGACAACAGGGGACTGCAGATCAGGGCCGTACAAGAAAACACAGCCCCTAATCCCACTATAGGGCCGCGGATCCGCGGCCAATAGGGGGTATTGGCCGCGGATCCACGGCCATGTGGAGTCCTCACCTTGTCGTCTTTTGGGGGTATTTTGGGTACTTCCCATGTGCTCTGGTGGTTGCCCTAGATCTTCAACTCCCTGCCTATAAATACAGCAGAACTTGCCAAAGCCAAGGGTCATTCTTTTGTTCATTCTTTAGCCTCTTTTGTAGGATTTAGTTCTTTTTCTTCTTCTTCTTCATTCCTCTTCCATGAAATTGTAAGTGAGAAGCTTTTTTGTGGATGTGAATAAAGATGAAGGTTTTTTGTATTATCCTTTTTGTTTAGCTTCCCCCTTGAGCTCTCTACCTTAACTTGATCTTGCAACCTCTTAAGTGAGCTTGCAAGTTTAAGTTTTGGTCATTGGTCTCAAGGGGTTGTATCATTTCGTTCTCGCCATAGTACTTCAATTCACATGCGTTCTCTACCCTTCCCTTGATCTTGCAACCTCTTGATTGAGCTTGCAAGTTTAAGGGTTGGCTATTGATCCCATGCTTGTCTTGAGTTCTATGGTTCTTGTAATTACTTTCTTGCATTTTTCATTCTTGTCTTTAATTACTTGCAATTTATTTCCATGCACTTTAATTACTTGCAATTTACATTCATGCACTTAATTTCTTGTAATCTTTTCTTTTCTTTGTTCTTTTCTTTTTGTTCTCTCTTTTTGGTTCTCTTTTGTGAATGAATGTAATTATTGTTGTTAAGATAAAATACGGTATTATAAGTTAAGTTTTCTTTGCCCATTTCCTTTTCCCGTATTTTCCATTGAACTCCGTCCAAACCATACGCAAGCGCTCCGTTAGGCACCGTACCCTGACAAGGTAACGGTGATTCCTAACCGCGACCGGTTGCGTTCGGTTTGGCCGGAGGCGAAAGCAAGAGACAAGAACGGAAGGACAAGGGTAAATAAGCCGGATTCCACGAATACCGCGCTTAAATCCCCTAATCCACGTTGTTGCCAATTGCTTAGCTTCAATTGGTCAAGACTTGGCTCAAAGGTTTTGAGTACGGATTTCTTTAGCTTATAATCTCGTATCTTTTTCTTAACAACTTTATACTTGCAGATAAAACACATAGGTTAGAATCGAACAAACATACAATTCTTTATTGACTCGTCTAAGACAAGAAGGTAAGATAACACCATCTCCCTGTGGACCGACCCGTGCTCAACCGGCTAGCTGCAAAGCGACACCGTCCTGATCGCGGTTACACTTTAATTCTTTGAACATCCGACACGCCAAAAGCGTGCGATCAAATGGCGCCGTTGCCGGGGAGACGGTAGCGTATTTTCTTTCTTGTTATTCGGGTTAATATTCTTTTTGTATATATAAAAAAAAATCTTTTTGTTTTTTTTGATCATTTTTGTGGGCAAGAGTGCAGATTTTTGCGTATTTGCAAACTGCGATTGTGGGGAGCAAAGTGTGCATTCAAGGCAAAGGTGATTACGAAGTACAGTGCCAAAGATCCGGGTAGTTTGACCCGCGCAAGCGAACTTTCCAAGCTTACCGGATTTGATTCAACGGGGGTTTCCTAACCCAAAAACTTAACGGTACGTACTTTCCTAACACCTTCTTCTCAAATCCGACGCATCCAATATACTATTCTTTGCAGGATTCTTTGCAAGTTCGCTAGCAAACGCTAAAAATTGACTAACCCGTATTTGTTGCAGCGCCGCGCTTAAACTAAAAAACGATTGTTTGATTCTTCATAGAATTTTTTGAATTGCGCATTGCATACATTAATACGGACTTAAGGGCAAGCGAACCCCACAACATACGGTAAAGGATTTCATCACCTTTTCCGTGGTCCAAAAATCACGAACTTGCGCATAACGTTTACCCGCACAAATTTAAAAGAAACTAGACTTTAAGCCTTAAGGACTTCGCGCTCACTAGGAGAAGTTAATTGTGTTTAGAACCTCGCTTAACGGTATATTGTTTACGGGGTGTCTAGGAAAGTGTTAAAGGCGCAACCGCCGAAAGAGAAAGGGTTATTTAATTAAGGAACTTCGCGAAAGCGTTGGACAACCTCCCCTTATCTCTGCACTTACCTGGCCTCGTGATCAGTGTATCTTGAGCCTGTTTTTCGACACGGTTTTACTTCGACAATTAAGTTCTGGAGCAGGTCTAGTTGACCTAGGTTAACCCTAGAACGATTAGGTGTGTGGTATTTTTTGTGTCGTGATTGTTTTTGTCCATATTCTTTTTGTGTATACTTCATTCTTTTGTTAATATATAAAAAAAAAATCACATTCTTTTTCCCCTCCTTTTCTCTGCCTTTCTCCCTTTCTCTCTTCATATCATGGGTACCCCACCTCGCAAAACTCTTGCCGAACTTTGGTACCCACAACCAGACATTACTTCATACGGTTCTTGCTTTGGCCGAACATCGAACGACCCCTCCATGCCCAAAGTTTCACTGAAAGATCGCATAGCAGCGTCTAGGACAAACACTTGCACTCCTCATTCCACTTTGTATCAACCTTTTCAACCTCCCGCACCCGCTTATGTTGATACCCCTTCTGCAAGCCGTCCTTTGTCCATCGCTGAACGAATTGAACAATCCCGTAGCCGATCTTTCACTCCTTTCACCACTTCAAATTCTTGGGATCAACAATTCCATTCACCTTCCTATCCAAATGTTGATCCTGCTCCTGTCCAGCCATTCAATTCCTACCAATCCTACCCTACTTTTGCACCTTCCCTAGACATTGCATCAGAACCGCCATTTGGGAGTTTTCAGTATCCAAACAACTTTGAATCTTTTACTGAAACCCCTTCACAACCAATGTCTAGTCTAGAACAATCCTTGGAAGACTTTAGGGTAGCGTCAAGCCAACAGATGATGGATTTGAATGCGTCCATGGCCGCCCTTATACAGCCTAGTGACCCGGTAGCTAGTTTCCAGCTAGCTCCAAATTTTCCAATGTATGATGAGGCGGTAGGACAGGCTGTGAATTTGAGTGGAGAGAGTGAGTTGTATACCCTTCCAAATCAAACCTACCCGTCTCAAATTGAATCCCACAACTCCTATGTTGAAAGTCTATCAAGTGTCCCAAATGAATTATCAGTTGAAGATAGAATGTTTAATGAGTTGTGCGACTTTGTAGTGTTTGATTTGCCAGATTGTGAAGGGACCTTGCCAAGTGAAACTACACCCAATCCTTTTGACCTCTACACCTCCATCTTAGAACCTGAATTGATTGAAATCCATGCTTTTGATGAGGTGTCTGAGAATATTGATTTTCACTTGATTAAGGATATTGACGCTGGGAATATTTTGGATGATGAACCCATAGATTTGACTGAGTTTTTCTCTTCAAATCATCATCCCGAGTCCTTAAATGTTTTTCCCGAACCCCATATGCGTCTGGATTTTGAAGAGAAGTGCATGGATGTGCTAAATTTTGAGGAAAATTTTGAGGATAATCTTGAGGATGAACCAGTTCTAGATGATGAGTCGGATTTTCCAATTCATCCTGTTCCTTTCACTGACTGTGTACACCCTCCAGAACCCTTAACCGATACCCTTCCTCAGCCATTTCCCTCCATCCTTTCCATCGTTCCGACCTTGCAAGAACCCGTCTCACTTTCATTTACTATGTCTGGTTTACCAAGTTCGGCGTACCCATGGCTTCTTACGAATCTTGAGGGATTTGACCCCATTTCTCGACGGGTAAATATATTAGCACAATCATTGTTTACACATCGCTCATCACAAATTGTGCTAATCTATTTACTCTATTTACACCCCCAAGTTCGTATTCCACTTCTTTTTCCCTTCCGCCATTCTTCTTCTTCTGATATATCGAGACCGTATCCCGCTTCTTCCTCCATACGGTCTCGCGTAGTCTCCATTTCTTTTCTCTACGCCTTCTTCCACCAACCGGTACATTATAGCGATAAAATCTTTGAATGGTTGGTGTTAACTTTTGGCCTGTGTAAGGCCTTGTATAGATTGGTACTGTTCTTTCCCCCCTAATCCTGAACTTCAACGCTTAACAGTGGAAACACTGTTTTACTTAAGTTTAGGGGGGACACCTTTTTTGTATATATTTTTTGTTTTCCTTTTTGTATATAATTTGTTTTTAGGAGGAGCGCCGACAATTTTGACCCTCTTGGTATAGCCTGACAGTGAGGGCACTGTCAAGTTTAAGTTTGGGGGTGTGCTTGGTAAGCTTTCTTCCTTCGCATTCATATGTATATTTTGCATCTTAATATCCATAAAATCCATAAAAATTTGAAAATTTTCTTAAAAATATAAAAACTTTTTTGTCAAGATAGCTTGTGGAAGAACTCTGATTCAACATTCGACAGTTTTGTTTGAAAAAATAGGAATAACTAAATCTTATGTTTGGATTTTGAAAACCTGAAAGATAACTCTCCTTTGAAGTTAACTATAGCTGATATACGTTTTTACATCACACTACACGTGTTGTGAGTCTGGGAATTAGATGACAAGTCTTTTATGTTTAAAAACTTTTAAATAGATAAATGATTTTCTGAGGATCAAATAGGTTTGTTATGAAATAAGTAATGTCAAGAATAGTTTATGAAGTAAAGCGAATATGAAGGAATATTATTGATGCCGTAATTGGAGCTAAGTCTGAAAAATAACCCATCTGAAACTTGATTGGAATGATTACACACCGAACCCACTAAACACGTCTTTTATCCAAAAAAAATAATTGAACTACCGGTTATATCTCCGTTCGTATTGAATCATCATGATTTTCACGCCAAACTGTCTTTTGTTTTTGGACCTAGGTAACTTGAGTAATTAAGTCCGCTGGGGTGTTTCTACACCTAATGCCCTAAAACCAACTGGTTTGGGTGCATTGGCCCAAAGCTCGCTAAGAAGCCTAGAAAGTCCAGATAAAAACAAAGTCAAGCAAGTGTTCTCTCCGAGTTAAAATTCCTAACGGTTCTTTGTGTGAGAATAATCTTGATAAAAGACAGGCTTTTATAAAAAAAATTTTAACGGAGATATGAAGGTTTTATTCTATGATAAAGACTATTGCACGTTCACAGAGGTGTGTATGAAATGAAAACAAGAAAAAGGTGGAGTGAAAAATACGACTTAGTTTCCTGTTAAGGAAGATAGAAATTCTGAAGTTGAAACCTTACTGGAAAACGAAACTTGAAAAATACTTAACTCTTTATAAAACTTATGTGATCCTTTTAAAATTGTTATCTGGGCTTTATTGTGCGACATGATGACTTTAATCGATCCTTCTGGAACTTAACGACACTATTTGCACTACACGTAAAGACATATAAAATCTGTAGTTAAATAAGAAGCGAGGTGTGAAAAATAAAGGTTCGATGGTCTAGACTTAGGATTATAGAATTGTTATTTTCTAAAACAAAACTTTAGGGTTTGAATCTTACTCATTTTACAAACTAGCTTGACGGGATTTTGTGGGTGTAATCCGCTGAAAACCCTCAGGAGACAACACTCCTCCTACTAGGGACACCTAGAGGTTTAACGGCTTGTTGCACGCGCTCAGTGCAATCGCGTTCCCTGCGAAAGTGCGGTTATCATTTTATTTTTGTGAATAATTGGTTTTGCTCGGGACGAGCAAAAGTTAAGTTTGGGGGTATTTGTTCATCACAGAATACTGCATTTTATACCGCCCATTCTTACGCTCGGTTGTTTATAGGTAGGTGCTTTTAATCCGTGTTTGTTATATATTTGCAGGATACAGGTTCTCGGTTCTAAAACGGTGAAATTCATGGAAAACAAGACAAAATCCGGGTTCCTGCCAACCACTGAGAAAACACGGTCTCCGCTCGTCATCCGTATGTTGCCAGATACCAGTTTAGGAAGACAAAATGTCAAATCAATGTCACCTTCATGCACAAGGCTCAATGGCAACAACAAGTTCCAAGAAATCTACGCGGAGCTCGAGGCAATCATGACAAAAACATCCACAAAAAGTCCACCTTTCCTCAACAGAAATTCTGGAAGAATTATGAAAGTATTTTCAGAAAATAGGTGTACCAGACAACAGGGGACTGCAGATCAGGGCCGTACAAGAAAACACAGCCCCTAATCCCACTATAGGGCCGCGGATCCGCGGCCAATAGGGGGTATTGGCCGCGGATCCGCGGCCATGTGGAGTCCTCACCTTGTCGTCTTTTGGGGGTATTTTGGGTACTTCCCATGTGCTCTGGTGGTTGCCCTAGATCTTCAACTCCCTTCCTATAAATACAGCAGAACTTGCCAAAACCAAGGGTCATTCTTTTGTTCATTCTTTAGCCTCTTTTGTAGGATTTAGTTCTTTTTCTTCTTCTTCTTCATTCCTCTTCCATGAAATTGTAAGTGAGAAGCTTTTTTGTGGATGTGAATAAAGATGAAGGTTTTTTGTATTATCCTTTTTGTTTAGCTTCCCCCTTGAGCTCTCTACCTTAACTTGATCTTGCAACCTCTTAAGTGAGCTTGCAAGTTTAAGTTTTGGTCATTGGTCTCAAGGGGTTGTATCATTTCGTTCTCGCCATAGTACTTCAATTCACATGCGTTCTCTACCCTTCCCTTGATCTTGCAACCTCTTGATTGAGCTTGCAAGTTTAAGGGTTGGCTATTGATCCCATGCTTGTCTTGAGTTCTATGGTTCTTGTAATTACTTTCTTGCATTTTTCATTCTTGTCTTTAATTACTTGCAATTTATTTCCATGCACTTTAATTACTTGCAATTTACATTCATGCACTTAATTTCTTGTAATCTTTTCTTTTCTTTGTTCTTTTCTTTTTGTTCTCTCTTTTTGGTTCTCTTTTGTGAATGAATGTAATTATTGTTGTTAAGATAAAATACGGTATTATAAGTTAAGTTTTCTTTGCCCATTTCCTTTTCCCGTATTTTCCATTGAACTCCGCCCAAACCATACGCAAGCGCTCCGTTAGGCACCGTACCCTGACAAGGTAACGGTGATTCCTAACCGCGACCGGTTGCGTTCGGTTTGGCCGGAGGCGAAAGCAAGAGACAAGAACGGAAGGACAAGGGTAAATAAGCCGGATTCCACGAATACCGCGCTTAAATCCCCTAATCCACGTTGTTGCCAATTGCTTAGCTTCAATTGGTCAAGACTTGGCTCAAAGGTTTTGAGTACGGATTTCTTTAGCTTATAATCTCGTATCTTTTTCTTAACAACTTTATACTTGCAGATAAAACACATAGGTTAGAATCGAACAAACATACAATTCTTTATTGACTCGTCTAAGACAAGAAGGTAAGATAACACCATCTCCCTGTGGACTGACCCGTGCTCAACCGGCTAGCTGCAAAGCGACACCGTCCTGATCGCGGTTACACTTTAATTCTTTGAACATCCGACACGCCAAAAGCGTGCGATCACTAGACTTGTTGCAAAGGGTTTCCGTCAAAGACCTGGTTTGGACTATGACGAAACCTTTTCTCCAGTGGCTATGCTCAAATCCATTCGGGTCCTTCTTGCTATTGCTACCTTCCACGATTATGAGATCTGGCAAATGGACGTAAAGACGGCCTTTCTAAATGGTAATTTGGAAGAGAGCATCTATATGGATCAGCCAAAGGGATTCATTCAGAGTGGGAGCAGCGGTAAAGTATGCAAGCTGCTTAAATCCATTTATGGACTAAAGCAGGTATCGCGGAGTTGGAACATCTGTTTTGATGATACTGTCAAAGAATTCGACTTTATCAAAAATCCAGATGAACCATGCATATACAGTAAGATTGTAGGGAGAGTTGTTGTATTCCTCGTCTTGTACGTGGATAACATTCTCCTAATAGGAAATGATATTCCTATGCTACAGTCAGTCAAAAGATTCTTGTCACAGAAGTTCTCCATGAAAGACCTGGGTGATGCCACCTACATTCTGGGGATCCAGATCTATCGTGATAGATCAAAGAGGATGTTGGGACTTTCGCAGTCCAGGTACATAGACGCCATATTGAAAAGATTCGGTATGGATGATTCTAAGCGCGGTAACCTACCGGCTTGTCACGGAATCACCCTCTCCAAAGAGATGTCTCCCAAGACTGATTTGGAAATGGATCGCATGTCGATTATACCCTACGCTTCTGTGGTAGGCTCTATAATGTATGCGATGTTATGTACCAGACCAGATGTAGCATACGCATTGAGCGTTGTAAGCCGGTATCAGGCAAACCCAGGGGAGAAGCACTGGATAGCAGTAAAGAACATTCTCAAGTACCTGAGGAGGACTAAGGAGATGTTCTTGGTGTATGGCGGAAAAGACCTCCAGATCGAGGCCTTTGCTGACTCCATCTTCCAGAGTGACAAGGATGACTCCAAGTCCATGTCGGGTTATGTCTTTACCCTCAATGGAGGGGCGGTCTGTTGGAAGAGTTCCAAGCAGGACACCGTTGCTGACTCAATGATGGAAGCGGAGTACATAGCTGCTTGCGATGCCGCAAAAGAAGCTGTCTGGATGAAGAAGTTCCTCACAGAACTTCAGGTGGTTCCTACCAGTGTTGGTCCAATACCTCTGTATTGCGACAACAACGGCGCTATAGCTTTAGCGAAGGAACCCAGGTCCCATCAGAAGTCCAGACACATCTTAAGGCGGTATCACCTGATCAGGGAGATCGTCGATCGCCGGGAGATCGAGGTAAAGAGAGTAGATACAGAGAATAACACTGCTGATCCATTCACAAAGGCCATTCCTCAGACACAGTTCAAGAGGCTATTCGAGATGATAGGTCTGCGATATGCCAGTACATGGCCCTAGTGCAAGTGGGAGATTGTTAGTGTTTATGCCCTAGAAGGCCATTACTGTATCATACTAGTTTGTATATTACTTAATGGAAGCTTGGGATATTCACAGTTATATAATAGTCTTGCTAAACATGGTAGTATGCTACTTGGTTTTATCTATCTTAATATGTGAGTATACGTATTGATAGAGCTCTTAGGATCTTGCTTGACTACCAGCGTTGTGATGGCAGTCACACTGGTGGGGGCTTGGTAGTCTACAAGCACATCCTTTTTCAGGTCCCTAGTCGTTGGATTATCGAGAAAGGGCATCGATACTCCGGAGTAGACTAGTGTGTACGCTTCTCATCCCAGTTGGGGAGATAGTCTGTCCCATAGCCATTAGTACGTGATACTGGAGATAGTATACAGATGCTCGTTAGGTTACGGGTACACCGGACATGACTCACGGGGAACTGTTGGTTGGGATTATACCCGTCGTCAGTTAACAGTTCCAGGGTGACATGAGTACAGCATAGTCCGCAGACTTGACACTGCTACTTCGCCTCGAGTGTGTCCCACTGTTCTTAGATTGCTACCCTACCACGGCTCAAAGGAGTCGTGCAAACAGGTAGCTGTTGGGTGCAGTCCCGAGCACTTGGAGGCAGTGGCGGTTAGACAGGATTCGTCTCTCCCGGTATTGGGAGTTGATATTGCGCTGTGTCAGAGAGCCATTACGCAAAGTCCCTGGCCAGGGCAAGCGAGATTTACTGGTAGGTTTTCCAGTAGTTTCTCAAGGTGTAATGGGCTACGCTCCGACACGACTTATACCTCTTTTAGAAGACTGACGCTTGCCGCCCCCTAGGCCCGATATGCGATAGTCTTAGACGAACAGACCGGACTGTACGGAGATTGTCACAGCAGGCTCAGTATGAGTTCGGATGGGTTTCCTCATCGGCCTTCTTATCGACATCTACCTAGGGACCGTTACGTACAGCTAGTGCCGCTTGCGGTCTGTGGTTAAACCCACTGTCAGCGTAGTATCGAGTCTTTAGAGTCCCACACAGAGAGTTTCCCTGCTTCGGGCGAAACGATATAGAGGTCGTATGGTTTTACGACAGGGTTCGGACGCATACGTGTTTTTACGCACGTATGATGTTCGGACAGTTTTTACTAGTCGGCTTTGGTTTAAGCCAGATTCTAGTATCGGATTATTGGATTTATACAGTCTAAAGTTTTTCCGTGTTTTTACGGATAGGAGGGATGTTCTCGTAATATGTCGGGAAGCTTCTTGAAGCATGGTGACTTGGGGGTTAAGGTGGCATTTGCATTTATTGGATTAATGAGTCATGAAAGTGAATCATCCATGGAGTTAATGTTGCATTAATGTTTTAGATGACTCTTGAGATGAATCACTCTATAAATTAATGAAGCATGATGACACATATTTATTTGTTATTCATTTTAATAAAATCATATGCTTCATATATTCAAATGATATCATTCATCCAAAAGGATTCTCACTCTCACCTTCTCTCTCCTCAAGCTCTCTCTCTTCAAACCCTAACCCTAACCTCTCATGTGTTGAGATCAAGGGTTAGCTAGACTAATACTTCCATAATCCAACTCTATATCACCTAGGTTGCTTAGATTAGCACTTTGAGTAACCTAGTGACCTCAAGTTAGAGGTTAAGCTTGGAGTAGGAGCTCTCGGGTGGATCGTCTTTGACTCGAGGAGGCCGTTGAGGTGCCGACGTTCCAAAGAGCCTACAAGGAGTGGAGGACAGTGATGAAGACCCGAAAGATAAGTAACGTGAGGTATAACTTCGAATCAGAGTAGTTAAACCTTTCGTAGTTTGCTAGTAACGGTTTAGACACGATTCATGCGCTCAAGTCCGTGTTACGAAGTTTTGATAATCGTTTTTCATATATTCCGCCTCCCCGCAAGTTCGTGGGGTGCGTGACATGGACTTACACCAACTGCTACTATCATCCTAATGCATGGCTTCTTTGTAGTCATCTGAATCTCCACTTTCTATGACTAATGAGAAAGAAGCTTCATTCTCATCCCATCCATAGCTGACTGGTGCACGACGTGCCCTCTGTGATCTGCGAAGCGCTATAGTATCCTGCTCTTGGGTCTCATAGGTTTGGTGATAGTCTTCTGACTCGGGCTCATGGTTCACCTCAACACCTACAGGCACTATAGGTGTATTAATGTCCTCATCTTATCTCTAAGAAACCTGCAACTCCACTTCAATTGAAGTCTCCTTTATATTTATTTGTCCGCCGTTCTTTTCTGCATTCGCAGACGTATCTGCATCTTTCAATATAGACCTTTCGTCAAAAATAACGTCTCTCAAAACGAATGATCTTCTATTCTCTAGGTCCCATAATTTGTAGCTTTTAACTCCTTTTTGGTACCCAATAAAAATGCACAACTTCAATTTTGACTCCAATTTATTTCTCCGATTCACGTCCACAGTGAATACGCAAGGCACCCAAACACTCTCAATGATTCATAACATACAGGATCTCTTGTCCATAACTCTTCTGGGGTCTGAAATTCTATTGTTGTAGACGGCGATCGATTCACCAAATAGCACGCATGATAAACTGCCTCTACCTAAAACTCCTCTTTCTATCCAGATTGTAACCTCATACTACGGGCCCTTTCCAATAGTGTCATGTTCATGCGCTCTACCAACCCATTCTGTTCGGGCCTTCCCGGCACCATAAACTATCTTTGTATGTGCTAATCCTTACATAACGTAAAAACTCTGTGGAGGTAAACTCTCCACCATTATCTGACCTCAAGAACTTTATCTACCGATCCTTCTCTTTTTCCACCACTGCTTTCCACTCTGAAACGCTCAAACATCTCTGACTTGTGTTTCATGAAGTAGACCCATACTTTGCAGGAGAAATCATCAATGAATGTCACAAAATACATTACACCTCCTTTTGATCAAGTTAGAGATACATCCGAATGGATGTAATCTAGAACGCTTTGAGTCTTGTGTATTTCCTGCTTGAAACTCACTTTATATTGCTTTCCCATAGTGCAAAATTTACAGAAATCCAAACGACACTTCTTTACACCATTCAGCAACCCTTTACCATGCAACACCCTTAATCCCTTTTCACTCATATAGCCTAGACGCATATGCCAAAGTCTTGAAGTATTCTCCTTGTTTTGCCTTACTTGAACTTCATCTTTCACCTCTCCAATGGCTGCACCGTCAGTCACTGTATTGCCTATCATCCAATACAAATTTGCACGCCACTCACCTTTGAGTAATACCAAGGTCCTTTTGGAGACTTTCAAAACTCCACCTTGCGCCGTTAATTTGCATCCCGCTGCTTCTAAAGCTCCGAGAGAGATTAAGTTCTTTCTTAAATCCGGAACATGTCTGACGTTTGTTAGAATTCGCACCATCCCATCATACATATTTACCTTGATGTTACCAATCCATACGGTCTTGCATTCTAAATTATTTCCAATCAGAACTTTACCTCCGCTATAATTTTTGTAGGTGCTGAACATCTCGACACATATGATATGAACAGCCTGAATCCAAGATCCAAATATCGGAAGAATTTGCCTTGTCGCTGCGTACCATCAACAAGTCACATGCCTCCTGAACAATGCAAGACAAAATCTCATATATATGATCATCCTCTGATTCCGTGATAACACTGGCCGAATTATTGTATTTTGTAAAGACATTTCCTTCCTTCTTCTCAATATACTTTTTGTATGATATGCAATTTCTTTTGAAGTGACCTGGTTTCTTGCAAAAATACATCCATCTTCTATACCTTTACAGTTGGACTTGGACCAATTTCTTTCACCTGATTCTTTGCTTTTAGATCTTCCCCTTTTCTTAGCGATCAATCTCGACGAACTTGAATCTGAGTCAACTTTATCCGTATGCCTTATTTCAGGACTTAAATGCAACGAGACAATATCGTCGAACTCAAGTTCTTCTTTTCCGTACATGATTGTATTCAACAAGTTATCATAAGAATCCAGCAGAGACATAAGAAGCAACAACATTTTATCCCACCCTTCTATTTTAATGTCAAGTGCAAGCAAATCGTTGATCAATTTATTAAAAATATTGATATGACCGGAAAAGGAAGAACCTTCCTTCATCCAAAGCTTGTAGTCTTTGTTTGACAATAAACTTGTTCACATGATTCTTCGTCATATAAACTTGCTCCAATTTCAACCAAACTCCGGCTGCCATGGTCTCTTGTATAATATTATGCACAACTTCATCTGCAAGACAAAACTCTATAAATGTTTGTGCGTTCGAATCAATATCTTCTCAATCTGAATCTGACATGTCTGTCGGTTTCTTTGCCTTGCCTCCCAATGCAAAAAGAGTTCTCTATTTTGTCAATAGATTCCGAATATTTCTCTGCCGTAAGAGAAAATCCCCTTTACCATCAAACTTCTCCATCACAAACTTGGTTGTGGGATTGTTTGTCATCTTCTTCGAAATCTTTCGCTCGGGCAATCTGTCATTGCTCTAATACCAATTGTTAGGAATTCTCCTTTAATATGCTCAGGTTTGCAGAAGCATGGTAACAATTAGAATTCCTTCTTGATGATAAAGATAATCACACAACAAAACTAAATCAAACACAATAATTTACATGGTTTAGCGAAATCGTCTAATTCATAGGAAGAGAAAGAATTTTATTATTTTGAGAAAGCAAGAGATTTACAACTTTTGAGGCTCTCATACAAGCCCTTTCTATTACATGTCTTAAATAGATTAAAAATAAAAATCTTTTAAAAAAAATTTCTAATTTTAATCCAATTAAGAATCCATTTAAATTAAATAAGATTTTATCAAATCATTACTAAATTTAAATATGATTCCTAATTAATCTTATTCAACTAACAATTTAAATTTAGATCTAACTTAAATCTAAATCTATAACTTTCTCTTTTAAAAAATTTGAATGTATGACAAATTTCAACCCTCTTTCCTTGAAAAAGGTCCAAAACCATATCAATAACAAAGATTCAGTTCCCAATTGACTGCATGCACTGTTTGGCATGCCTTAATTCCCTCTCAATGCATCCCAAATTTAGCAAATCGCCGAGCTGCAACATTCACGTACGTACATCCTATTTAACTCCTACACACACTGCTCCAAGTCTCACAAAAATCCCACCAACATGACAATTTCCGGAGATGTGAAGCTCTACGGGATGTGGGCGAACCCTGCAGTGCGAAGGGTCGATGGGCATTGAAAATGAAGGGGGTCGAGTACGAGTACATCAAAGAAGATTTGCGTAATAAGAGAGCCGCACTCCTTGAGTTCAACCATATCCACAAACAGGTTCCGGTGCTGGTACATAATGGTAGGCCGGTTGTTGAATCGTTTGTGATTCTTGAATATATATTGAGGTTTGGAAGGAGAATCAGATGTTGCCCGAGGAGCCTTATGATCGAGCCACTGCTCGTTTTTGGGCCATTTACGTCCAAGGCAAGGTTACTTTATCTTACATAATCTGTGCAAGAAAACTACTGTTAACTGTCCATGAAAATCAAGGACAAAATGTACCCCTTAACGCTACCATGCGTTAAAATAAAAAAATATATCCCTCCTCAATTCTGTCAGGGTTTCCTGGTTCTGATGGAATGGAAGAGATATTAAAGAAACTATCAGAGCAATCCATATAGTTTTAAAATATATATTTGCTGCATATAATAATATAAGCCTAGGTTTTAGACAATAAAAGACTGTTCAACCTACGAAACACCTCGTGTTATAATTAAAATTATTACTTTGACTCTCACAATAATTTTGTAGGCTTGTGGAAGGGACAAGAATGTGCGGAAAATTGAGAGGTTTTCTATAATGTAATTACCAAAATGATTGTGTGTTTTGTTTTTTTTTTTGTGGGGGGCTCCCGGGGGAATCATTATCCATATGATAGCATGTAAAGAAACTACATCCTCATACTTTCCTAATTTACAACAGTGCAGAGCTGCAACAAAACTTTCATCAATGAAGGAGAAGAACAAGCAAAGGCCATTGAAACCCTAGAGGAAGTGATAGCAAAAGTTGACAATGAACTTTAAGGAAAGAAATTTTTTGGAGGAGAAACCATTGGATACTTGGCTTGCATTTTGGCTGGCTTGCATTTTGGCTTGGAGTCTCAGAAGAGGTTGCATGCTTCAAAGTTGTGGATTCGAAGAAATTCCCAAATTTTTCTGCATGGAGTGAAAACTTTCTCCAAGTTCCAGTGATCAAGGAAAACCTTCCATCTTCTATACGAAAAAACTGTCGAATTCTTCCGCGATTATCTTTTCAATTATATATATATATATATATATATATATATATATATATATATATATATATATTAAAAATTTAAATTGTGTCCAAACACACTCGCGAAGTGTGCACACACATCATTAGAGAATATTTAGTGATGATGCTCGGTACTGAGAACTCTCTAGATCACGACACGTGGCGGATGACGTGTCCCAAGGCTTACGGGAAAAGAGTAAGAACGGTACATCGAAGGCGTACCCCGGGCCTTCGTCCCGAGGATGTTCCCGACCTTCAGTGGCCTCCCAGACCACTCATATGCCCGCCTTACAAACAACCATTGGCTCGCCTCCGAGCCCTCCTGCACGCTGAGCTCCCTCAGCCCTCCTATCTCGCCTCCGAGCTATCACAGAACCAAGCTTGCTCGGCCTCCCGCTCGTCTCCGAGCCTGCCGCCGAGCTTAGCTTCCTCGGTCTCATTGACCGACCCAGAGCGCATGCCATAAGCGTCCCGGACATGGCCCCGCGAATCTCGCCATACGCGAGATATCCGCCGCCCCACGATCCCGCGCCCCATGCCATCACATTCCCCCATTAACGGGCGTATCTCGTTATTAATGGGGGATCCCTCCATTCGCGCAGGCGCGGCTCCGAGGGCATAATGGTCGGCATAAATCTCGCACCCGCCAGCCCATAGCTGCCACTATATATGCCTCCTATCAGACGACTCAGGTAAGACAATTATTATCTAATAGGCCGTTACTCTGCCCAAATACCTTGACTAACATGATCGTCGGAGGGTCCACGGTGGTACAACCACCCCGGGACTTCCTTGCAGGTAGCTCGGCTTCATTACAAATCAAGCCCACTGAGATCCACACACACCAAGAGGCAACCCTCAAATCCAATCTCGGCCACTCATCAACGCTCGCAGCAGATCAACGGAAGACAACATCTGAAGGAGATCCCGAGCTCCATCAGTTGGCGTCGTCTGTGGGAAATCGAAAATTCCACTCAACGAAAGTTGATCTTTCGATCTTGAACTCATGGCGAGTGATCATCGCGACGATCTAAGCACTAGCCGCCGTCTTCCCCATAACTGAGGCACGGATGGATCCCCTCCTCCCCCGAATGCCATTCACGCACTGCCTGCTCGAATAGATCTGCTCGCGTCCGTCGTGGATGCGCTTGTCCGTGTCCAAACGGCGGGACAAGCTTCCCAAGTCGCCGCTCCCCCACCTCGGGAGCGACACATAGGGAGAGAAGACACTGCTCACGCCGGCACATTCGAGCACCGCCATGCTATCTCCGGCGGCCACAGATTCCCCGTGGCGACCAATTCGATGACCCGGTGGGCATCTCACAGCTCGACGCCGAGGTCTTATGAAAGAGCACCCCGTCCTGAGGCCCATCGCGCTCCTGTCCCTCCCGAGGAGGTGTCAGTCAGCTCGCCTGCTCCCAGGCATGGCCGGCGCCTTCTCCCTCGATAGGGTCGTGCGGACGGGACTCACCACGGTAGCTTGAAGACGACCTCGCCAGGGGACCTGAGAAACCTCATCAAACGGAACCGGAACCGCGGCCAGGCGCGGATCGCCAGCAGCAAGGGCCATAAATCCGAGTATGCCGAATCCTCAGGATACCACGACCGACTCGATGCCCTCGAAAAGAAGATCGAGGGTATAAATCAGGAGAGTCGTCCTTCCAGCGACGGGGCTAGATATGCCGCCGACTCGCTTACTAGGCCCTTCACCGAAGAGCTGCTTGTTGTCCACGTCTCCTCCAGGAACAAGCCACCAAAGATCTTCCTCTTCGACGGGATGTCCGACCCGAAAGACTATTTGGACGCGTTCACAGCAGGGATAAGTTTCCAAGACAACTCCGAAGCTGCCCAATGCCGTGCTTTCCCCGTCACTCTCATCCGCTCTGGATGAGACTGGTTCCGAGGACTCACACCACGCTCAATCTCTACCTTTTATGAGCTGGCCACCTAGTTCCTCGGCCATTTCGTCTGGAAAAGACGGCAGAAGCGGACCGTCGATCATCTTTTCACTTAAAGAGCGGGGACAAGGAATCCTTCAAGGGATACGTCACCTGGTTCTACAACGCCCTTCTTGAGGTGCCAGAGCACTGGGACGAGATAGTCATCGCTGCCCTTAGGTCGGGTCTTAGGCACAAGGAGTGGCTCTGCTCCTTTGCATTAGCGCAATCTAAGACCATGGCCGAGGTAAAAGCCTGGACCGAGCGAGAGATCCATCTTGAGTCCAAGGTGAACGCGAACCTACCTCGGACAGACCAGACTGATCAGAAGAAGTGGTCAAGAGAGGATAAAAAGAAGATTGAGCGGCCAAAGCCCTACTTCCCAAAATTCCAGGAGTATACCCCGCTCAACATCTCCCAGACAGAACTGTTGGAGAAGGTAAAGAGCGAGAGATTCTTCAAACTCCCCCCGGTCAACCATAAGATGGCCAAACAGACATGGGGCCCTTATTGCGCTTTCTACAGGTCGCAGGGATACCCCACCGAGAACTGCAAGCAACTCCACGACTACATCGAGGAGTTGATTCGCTCGGGACACTTGGCAAGATACTTGCGGGACAAGCGACAAGCCGACCGAGAGCAAGAGCACCATCCCCCTCCCGGCGAGTTGACGATCGGCCAAATCATGGTCGTATCAGCGGGGGGTGCGCCTAGGGCCGACGAGACACGGCGTCCCTTACCAGTCGAAGGGACTAGCAGCCAACTCGGGAAGAGGACCAAGATTGGAGGAAGCTCATCGTGGAATTCCTGAAGGAGGTTACGCTCCCCGGAGATCGTGGGGAGGCTCTCTGCCTCCGAGCCAAATCCCGCCATTTCGTCTGGAGCAATGGGAACCTCTACAAGAAATCCCTCACACAACCCCTACTTCGGTGCGTCGACCCCCATGAAGCCGACTATGTCCTCCGTGAGATTCATGAAGGGGTCGGCGGTGCGCATCAAGAGGCCCGCACCTTAGTTCAAAAGGCGCTGCTCTAAGGGTACTATTGGCCGACCATTCATTAGGACGCTCAGAAGCTTGTCAGAAGGTGCAAGAGCTGCCAACTCCATGACAGCATACCCCGCCTTCCGGCTATCGAGCTAACAGCCATAACCTTCCCCTGGCCGTTTTCCTAGTGGGGAATGGACATGATAGGCCAATTCCCTACTGGTACAGGTTGTTGGGGTAAAAATTTACACCCCGGTTGACCAAGTCAAAATCAAAGTCAACCCCAAGCCAAGTGGGCCCAACCCCAGATCCAGTGGGCCCATGCCCGGGTCGAGCCCGAACATGAAGCGGCCGGCCTCCCCCCATGCCAAGATAAAAATTTTGTAATAAATAATTTTGTTGTATTTCTTTTATTTTATTTTATGGATAAATGTAAGAAAAATAGGCATAAAACCAAATTTTTGTAAAGTCCATGGCTTATGTGCAAAAAGAAATGGCACATGAGCCATGGGATAGGCAAAATGGCATTTTGTGAAGCCCAAGGGGCTATGTGTAAAGTGTATAGCCTATAAAGGCAAGGATAATGAAAATATGCCGACAACTTTTTTCTCTCTCCAAAAAAATTTTTAGATCTGAGATCTTTTCTCCTTCTTCAAGATTCCAAAACCTTCTTCTTTCTTTTGAATTAAATCAAGAGTTTTACTCTTCATTCTATAAAACTAAATAGTTTTTCACCACAAAACCCATAAAGGGGAACTCAGATCTTCCATTAGATCTCAAAAAGAGAGATTTTTAAAATCTCATATCTCTTGATTTTCAAGATCCAGCAACCAGAGGAGAAAGAAGAAGAACCCATTTTATCAACCCCAAAACATCTTAGGAGTTTAACTCCACCCTGAATTCTCTTTCGAGAATTTATGGGGCTAAAAGCCTCTTTTTCTCGCCGGTGCCCAAGCGCTCAAGCGCCAAGCGCCCACGTGCCGACACGTGGTGTGCTAACGCTCGAGTGCAAAGCGCCCACGTGGCGCGCTTGCGCTCCAGCGCCCAGCGCTCAAGCGCAAAGCGCCCACGTGCCGACACGTGGCGCGCTTGCGCTCAAGCGCCCAGCGCCCACGTGCCGACACGTGGCACGCTTGCGTTCCAGCGCCCTGCGCTCAAGCGCAAAGCGCCCACGTGCCGACACGTGGCGCGCTTGAGCAAAGCGCCCACCGCTCAAGCGCAAAGCGCCCACGTGGCGCGCTAGCGCCTAAGCGCACAGCGCTCAAGGCGCTGACCCCACGCGTCCTTTGGGTGCTTTTTCCTTTTTTATATATGTATACATGTATATATATGTACAGATACATACACATTCCACAACACTGTCCCCCTCAAAAAACAATTGGGCCGGGGCGCTGCCCCGCACCCCGCAAGAGGGCTGCTAGCCCTCTTGACCCCCAGCCCGCTATCCGGGTAGCGGGACCCCCGTAAAAACTCTGCGTGCCTTTCGATATATCCAAACCCCCCTCCAAAACAACACACACGTACACTGCACATTGAGTTCGCATGACCAGTTTAACCCGTTAATCGGAGGTTCTCTCGTCCCAAATGCGAGGGGTAATTAACGACAGCTTAGTCCGCGGCTGCCGGAGATTCGGATCCCCACAATCAATAAACCCCCGCCTACCCTAGGCAAGGGAAATCTGTAGTACGCCTGACAAGCGCGCGCGTATTCTTATCTCAATGGGGTGACGAAAAACACCCTACAGATTCTAGCACGCCCGGTGGGACCAATCTCTCCTCCCATATTTCTGGTTAAACGTTCATGCGAACTCAATCAATTTACATATCTATATTTATACTAAAATAATGCTCTTTCATGTAGGATTTTCAAGCAATCACCTTTCAACAATGTCTCCGAAGATGAACTCAGCTCCCATCTTCTACACGATGAAGATGGACGCCAGGACGATCCTTCCGGCCAGTCTCGAACGACAATGGGAAGAGCCGCTGCTACCATTCGGCTCTATCCTGTTTGTCTCGGCTAATGCCATCCCTGCACCTCAAGGCCCGGTGACAGACAAGCCAGTCTCGAAAGGCAAGAGGCCAAATGTGGTGGTCTCGAAGATGTCCCAACTCAAACGCAAGTCGGTGTTTGAACGACTTTCCTTGGCCCCAGCTGGGGGAAAGGCCATCAACACCAGCAAAGCAACAAGGCATCCCGAGCAAGCTCCGGCGGTGCCCTTGACAACTGCTCGATCGGGTGTCTTCTCTAAGCTCCCCGCTGATCGACTCACGATGGCTTCCCAGGGAATGGATGCCCGCCAAGCCCTTAAAATTGAGAAGCTAAGGCAAAAAAGGCTCAGATACAGAGCCAACAAAAGGGCTAGGGCTCCTGCTAGGCTGAACCTCATGAGGTTCGAGGAACAGGGTTACCCCGTCAAAGATGAAGGGATGGCTGAATGTGTTATCCACACTGTCTACATGGTGGGCACGCGCAGCAAGAGCAAGGACGGGGCCACCACATCCCAAATCCAATCTGGCGTGAATATGGCTGCCACATTCTAAGGCCAGCCTTCTTTGGAAGGTAATGAAGACCCTCCCAGTGAGGCTGATAAGCAGAGAGAGCTCTCAGTTCATGAGGAGTCGGGCTCGGAAAGCGAAGATGAGCCAATCTTCCGTCCCAAAAATGCAGAGCAGCAACTTCTCCAAAAGCTCCGAAAGCAGCTCAGAAACAAAGACAAGGAGATGGCCAAGCTTTACTCAAAAATTAACGACCTGACAAACGTCGTCTTACAGCTCACAGCCCAACTTGCCTCTCAGCCGCCCAATCAAGCGCAGGGCTCTGCTCGTGAACCGGGAAATGGTGCCCCAAAGAAGCCGACGCCTATTCCCTCAAATCCAAAAGTGGGCGAACCGCATGAAAATCAGTCGCATCCTATCTCGGGAGATGTCTTGGCTACCGATGACAGTAGCCCGCTAACTCAAGATCAAATCATGGATTTGGTTGTCGGCAAAGTCAAAACATTGGTGGCGAAGCCGAAGCGCAAAAAGATGTCAGCAGTAGTGGGAGACCATATCCTGCTCAGTATGATCTGGTAGAATTTCCTAGCGGCTATGTCATCCCCAAATTCGGAAGATTTGACGGGACGGGAAATGCAAATCAGCACGTCGCCCACTTCAAAGCCTCGTGCGGAAATACATGGGGCAATGACGTGCTCCTTCTTCGACAGTTTGTCAACAGCCTGACCGGTGTCGCCTTCGACTGGTACGCGAGCATACCAGACGGGTCCGTCATTACCTTTGCCCAAATGGAGTCTCTGTTTCGGCAAAGGTTCATGAGTGTCAGTGATAAAATCTCCATTGCCGACCTTGTGAGGACCAAGCCGGGGAAGAATGAAAGCAACACCAACTTTATCGCCCGATGGCGTAATCTCACGGTCAAGTGCGAACCGCCGCTGGAGCAGGACCAGTCCGTCAGCCTTCTCATTGGGAACCTCAGCAATTGGATGGTCCCATTCTTGTGTACGGCGGGCCTCAAGACATTTCAGGAGCTAACCAAGAAAGTCCAAATGCTGGAATGCTCGAAGCAAGAGTCCCCGCCGGACACTCAGAGAGACAAGACTTGGAAAAGCAAGCGGGACGACAACCGTAGAAGCGGGAGTTCCAGCAGTACCAATGTCTTCAATGCATCCGACAATGAAGAAAAACGAAGGGCGGGCGAATCTAAAACCAACCGGTCTCGAAAGCCATTGCTAGGAGGAGATGGGTCTTCCCTAGAGGAGAAAAAGAACAAGGTTTACTCTTTCAGAAGGGACAAGGTCCGCAAGATATTTAAAGATGCCTTGAACAACGGCCTACAATTGCCGGAGTCAAAAAGACCCCAAGAAGCAAAAATGACCGACAATCCCCTGTATTGCCCATACCACCGAGTAGTGAGCCATGCGATTGAGGATTGCTATATCTTCAAGGACTGGGTCGAGAAGCAGTACAAGGCTGGAGAGATCGAGCTATCCAAAAGTGTGTTGGTGAACAATCAAGTTGCAACCACCAACTTTATACAGACAGAAACTGAAGCCTTCTGGGAGCAGACAGCCGAACCCGTTGCCCTGAGAAATGAAATAGACTCACCGCGGCCTCCGTGGAGTACGCACATGTCTAATAAGACGAAGAAGATGATAAAGCTACTTCGGAAAGAGCCCAGGACGGAATGGGAAGGGCAGAAGAAGCCTACCTTTCCAGCTGCCAACGCGGCTCCATCAGGCTCGAAATCCAAAAAGCTCAAGAGGAAGAAAAGTGCAGCTCGGCGCGAAAAAGAGTCTGCAGGGAGATCGATCATTCAAAAATATATCGATTCCCTTGAAGATTATGAACAGAAGGAAAAAACTCTGATTCAATTGAAGGAGTTCTTCCCTGTACAAGCGGCTGAGATTCTGGAGGAGTTAGAAGAAGGCTCCAATGAAGAGATCCCAGTAGTGACCTGCTACGCCATCCATCTTGGCAGCGACTCTGAGGAGAAGCTCTGTTTTCCCGAAGAGGACGAGGAGCTCGCCACAAAGGCCAATCAAATCCATCTCAGAAGCGGCAGGTCTCTACCGCCAAATCAGGGCAACGCCCCAAAAGGGAAGGAAAAACAGGTGGCTAATGATGAAGATGCCAGAGAACCAGCTGATGAAAACTCAAGTCCTTCCCCAGTAGACTATAATGTTTTGGCTCACCTCCGAAAGCTTCCGTCTCTCCTTAGCATCTACGATGCTTTGGTTCTATCTCAAGAGCTTAGAGATGTTCTCATTCATGCTCTACAAAACCCTGAGCGGTATCAGGCTCGCTTTGCGGAAATTAATATGAAAGAAGCTCAGTACACTTTGCAAGCTGCCGCAGTCACGTTTAAGGATGAAGACTTGCTACTGGGAACGACTGAGCATAATCGGCCGCTTTACGTGACCGGGTACAGCGACGGAGATCGAATTAATCGCATACTGATTGATCCGGGGTCCTCAGTGAACATCATGAACTTGCGAACTCTGAAGAGTTTGTCAATGGACGTCCGACACCTGTCAAGGGAAAGGATTGTCATTCAAGGCTTCAACCAAAATTGCCAGCAAGTTCTGAGGTCCATAGCTCTGCCAATCAAATTTGGGGATCTGCAGACCAAAGCTAAGATATACGTGATCGATGCTAACACGTCTTATAAGGTTCTCTTGGGATGGCCATGGCTCCACGATTACGGCATCGTTCCGTCAAATCTCCATCAATGCATGAAGTATACTAAAAATGGCGAAGAAAAATGCATTGACGGAGACATCCAGCCGTTCGGTGTGCATGAAGTCCGATATGAAGATTCCCGGTACTTTATGAACCACCAAAATGCCAAGCCACAACTGACTGAGGATAGAGCGGCCCCAAGACTCAAAAGCAAATCGAAACCAGCTGTCACTTTCAAAAGCAGAAACGCCCAGGTGCGCCCGCGTTTCGGTAGTGACACTGATGAGTCCGACGCTGGAAGTCCGTCCTTCCGTAAAACTCGCCCTCGTTTCGGTAGCGATACAGACGAATTTGTTACTGAAGCCCCATCTAGCAGCAAAGTCCGCCCTCATCTTGGCAGCGACACTGAAGAGTCGGAGGAAGAGAACCTGCCGTGCGACAGCTGTGCAGATTGGAACCCCATGCCACAAGCGAAACTACGAGAGACCTTCAAAACTGCAGAAGGGTCCCTAGCCATCACAAGGGTGCCAGAACGGATGTGTAAAGAGCTCGATGCATTGTCAGTCTCTACCGTGGACCAGCTGAAAACTTTCTACGTTCCCGGGAGGAAAAGTGAACAGAAGGGCATCCTGTTTTACGGGTCAAATCCTGTTGTGCACCCGGACGATTTGTCTGTCGCGTGCCTTCCATATGAGAGAGGCATAAGAGCCGTCCTCAATCCCAGATATTATGCGCCCGAGATGCGGGAATACTTTAAAAAGTGCGGATGCCGGTTATATCAAACGGAGTCCGAAGCAAAGTTTTACGAAGGGCTATGGCATCCACCTCAGGTCCAAGCACTCATCGATGGACGAATTCCAGATAGGCGGGGCATAGGTTTCATCCATCCCGATTCTAAGGTATGCTACATGACCCATATTGAAGAAGCCAGCGAAGAGTCAAATGATGAAGACGAGCTAACCGAGCCCGAAGAAGCTCCTCAAGAGCTCGAAGATGGCGGACAAGCAACCTTTGAAGAGCTAACCGAGATTGACTTAGGAACGCCCGATGATCCAAGACCGACCTACATCAGCTCACTTTTTTCGGAGGAAATGAAAGCGCAGATAATCGCCCTGCTGCACGAGTTCGTCGACTGCTTCGCGTGTACGTATAAAGAAATGCCTGGACTTTCCCCTGAAGTGGCCGTGCATAAGCTGGCTATATCTCCTAATGCTAAGCCAGTCAAACAAGCTCCTCGAAGAATGAGAAGGGAACTAGAAGAAAAGGTCATCGAGGAAACCAAGAAGCTCATCGATGCCGGCTTCATCAGGGAAGAGAAATATGCGGACTGGATCGCATGCATAGTCCCAGTGAAGAAGAAAAATGGGCAGATCCGAGTTTGTGTCGATTTCAGGGACCTCAACAAGGCATGTCCTAAAGACGACTTCCCGATACCGGTCATGGAAATGATGGTCGATGACACCTTAAATTACGAACTGTTCACCTTTATGGATGGCTCATCTGGGTATAATCAGATCAAAATGTCGCCTGAGGATGAGAAGCACACAGCATTCCGAACCCCGATCGGAATATACTGCTACAAGGTGATGCCATTCGGACTGAAGAACGCAGGTGCTACGTACCAAAGGGCAATGACCAATATCTTTGATGACCTGATTCATAAAGTCGTCGAATGTTATGTTGATGATCTGGTCGTCAAGACTAAAACCAAGGCCGATCATATCCAAGATCTTAGGACCGTTCTCACCAGACTGAGGGAATACGATCTGAAGATGAATCCTCTGAAATGCGCTTTTGGCGTGTCATCGGGAAAATTCCTGGGTTTTATAGTCCGGCATCGAGGGATCGAAGTTGACCCATCAAAGATAAAGGCCATCATGGAGATGCCCCCTCCGAAGAGTCTGACGCAGCTAAGATCTTTTCAAGGAAAGCTTGCTTATATACGGAGATTTATCTCAAGTTTATCGGGGAGATGTAGGTCCTTCTCAAAGCTCATAAAGAAAGGGGCTCCTTTTGTTTGGGATGCCGAATGTCAATAGGCGTTCGAAAGCATCAAACGATACTTGTTGCACCCTCCAGTGCTGGCCGCTCCCATTCCAAATAAACCGCTGATTCTCTACACTGCCGCGTTAGATGAGTCACTCGGTGCGCTCCTTGCCCAGAACAACGAGGAGGGAAAAGAGAATGCCCTCTACTACCTCAGTCGAACTTTAGTCGGGGCGGAACACAACTACTCCCCGATCGAAAAGCAATGCTTGGCTCTGATGTTTGCTGTGAAGAAGCTGAGGCACTATCTGCTCGCTCACCGGGTTATGCTGATCTCCAAGGTCGACTCACTCAAACACTTGATGACCAAAGCAAGCCTAGCCGGCAGAATGGCAAGATGGGCTGTCATGCCACTCGAGTTTGACATAATTTATACTCGTCAGAAAGCAGTAAAAGGGCAAGCTCTTCCAGACTTTCTCGCTGCTCATCCCATACCAGAAGGGTCACCACTCAATTGCGAGTTACCCGATGAACAAGTGCTACACCTAGAGAATGACGAGCCATGTTGGAAGCTCTACTTCGATGGGGCCTCATCGATAAAGACCTCCAGTAAATCAAGTGTCCCGAAGATAAAAGCAGGGATAGGATTGGTGTTCATCACGCCATCAATGGGAACCCTACGGCGTTCTTTTGCTCTCACCGAGCCTCGCACAAACAATGATGCCGAGTATGAAGCTCTGATAGCTGGTTTGGAGCTCGCCATAGAAATGGAAATCCTTCGGCTACGGGTTTACGGTGACTCCCATCTTGTCGTCACCCAAGTAAGCGGCGATTATAAGATATACAAACCCGAATTAGCTTGGTACAGAGGCCGAGTAGTGGAACTCATGAAATGGTTCACTCATATTGAACTAACGATAGTCCCTGGAGCGTTGAACGGAAAGGCTGACGTACTCGCTCGCTTAGCCAAGGAGCTGGCTGATCCTGACATGGGCGAAATTCTGATCACAGTCAGGAGCCGGCAAATTCTACCCCTAGTCTCTCTATGAGAAGAAGAAAGCGCGGAACAAAAGAGCAGTCCTGCCGAAGAAGCTTCGATCATCCAAGACGAGCCCGATTGGAGAGAACCCTTCATAGAGTACCTCCGATACGACAAGCTGCCCGAAGAAAAATCTGCGAGGATTCAGCTGAAGAAAAGAGCTCTCCGATACGTGTTTCTAAATGACACGTTATACCGCAGGTCATATGACCAACTCTGGCTCAGGTGTCTGTCATTGGCCGAAGCCCAAAAGGTCATGAAAGATGTTCACTCGGGTGTTTGCGGTGCTCACCAATCTGGCCCCAAGATGCGACTTCAAATCAAACGGCTTGGGTATTACTGGCCCACCATGATACGGGATTGCGGAGAGCATGCAAAGAAATGTCAGATCTGCCAAATCCATGGTGATTTCATTCACAACCATCACAATCGTTGGATCCTACGGTGGCGTCGTGGCCCTTCGAAGTCCGGGGCACCGACATTGTTGGCCCAATTGATCCTCCGTCATCCAAAGACCACCGGTTCATACTGGTCGCGACAGACTACTTCTCCAGATGGGCTGAAGCTGTCCCGCTAAAGGAAGTCAAGACAAAAGATATTCTGACATTCCTCCAGCATAATATTCTATACCGCTTCGGTACACCAAGAAGAATCATTTCCGACAACGGGACTTCTTTCAAGAGCTTCAATATCTCAAGGTTCGCTACTCAGCACAAGATAGACTGGAGATATTCCTCCATCTATAATCCAAGAGCCAATGGGCTAGCCGAAGCCTTCAATAAAACTCTATGCAAGCTCCTGAGGAAAAATGTTTCAGCCAACAAGAGAGACTGGAATCTCAAACTTCACGAGGCGTTGTGGGCATATCGTACCACGCATCGTACTCCAACTCAGTCCACTCCATACTCATTGCTCTTCGGAGTGGAGACGGTCCTCCCCCTCGAAGTCGAAGTTCCAAGCTTAAGGACGGCCGTTCAGCACGAGTTGATGGAGGAGGAAAGCATGCTCCTTCGACTTGAAGAGCTCGATGCCCTCGAAGAAAAGAGGCTCGCGGTGCAGCAAAATCTGGAGCTATATCGAGCCCAAATGTCACGGGCCTATGACAAGATAACCCGTCTCCGCGCTTTCAAGAAAGGTGAATTGGTGTTGGACCTCAAAAGACCAATCATCCCCAATCGACATGCCAAGGGAAAATTCGAGCCAAACTGGGAAGGACCATACGTCATCGATAAAGTGTTCGACGGAGGATCCTACCAACTAATAAGTGCCGAGGGAGAAAGGCCCATGCCACCTATCAATGGCCGATATCTCAAGAAATACTACACGTGAATGCTCCAAGTCGCAGGCGAATTGAGCACATCAGCCCTACGGTCTGGATCATACATCCTGCAAAACCGTATACAATCTACGGGCGTAAATGACCCCTATCTCTCCCAAATCCTGCCGGTGAGACTACTTTTAAAGTTCCACCAGCGGCAAAAAAAAATAAAAAAAAGGAGAAAAAGAGAAAAAGAGAGGAAAAAAAAGGTATGTCCACAAGCAAAACGGGCACGGATGAAAACCCGAAAGGGCTCCGTGAGTAAAAACAGCAGGACTACCGGCGAGTTTGTGAAAACCCAAAAGGGCGCAAACTCGTGAAAAGAGATAAAATACACCCGCAAAGTCCTCTCGACCTTGTGAGGAGAAAACCCCTGCGTGAGATCCTTACGACTCACAAAGGAGCAACACACTTAGGAATCATCACGATTCCTAAGGAGAACATACACCTGCGAGATCCTCTCGACTCGTAGGGAGAAAATGCTTTTATGAGACCCTCACGGCTCATAAAATTGAAAAGCCTTAGGTGATGGGGACCCAAACCTGTCTCCTAAGCCATCGTTCCCCAACGGGCAATGGCAAATGATGAGTCGCTCCTGGCATTTCGCTTCAGTGTTAGCGGTGCTGATGCCGACCAAAAACCCAAATCCCAAGTCCTCCCAAGGCAAATGATGAGTTGCTCCTGGCATTATTCCAGTGCAGCAATGCTGATGCCAAACAAGATCCAAATTCCAAGTCCTCAAACGGCGAATGATGAGTCACTCCTGGTGCCATATTCCAGTGTAGCGATGCAGACGCCAACCAAAATCCAATTTCTCAAAATTCTCCAGCCCTACGGCCAGTCCTCAAATTGACTGCCGTATACAGTGGGCTCAAATAATTCTCGTCATACCCATACCCCACCACAATCACCAGTTACGCTGCTGGTCTCCGCCTTTGGAATTATGCTCCATTGAGAAGACCCATTCATGTGTCCTCACGATACATGAGGAGAACAAACCTTTGTGGGATCCTTACGACTCATAAAGGAAAAACACACTTAGAAGTCATCACGACTCCTAAGGAGAAAATACACCTGCGGGATCCTTACAACTCGTAGGGAGAAAATGCTTTTATGGGACCCTCACGGCCCATAAAATTGAAAAGCCTTAGGTGATAGGGACCTAAACCTGTCTCCTAAGCCATCGCTTCCCCAACAGGAATAAGAAAATGATGAATTGCTCCTGGCACATGTGCTTCAGTGTTAGCAACGCTGATGCCTACCCTAACCCCAAAATTCCAAACTCCAATCCAATAGACCCCTAAGTCTTTAAACTGGGAACAGATGACCTCTAAGTCGTTAAACTGGGAACAGAAGACCCCTAAGTCGTTAAACTGGGAACGGGGGAAATTCCCTCGCGGCAAATGATGATTCGCTCCTGGTACCATATTCCAGTGTAGCGATGTTGATGCCAAACCAAAACCAAAATCCCCAAATCCTGTCATGACAAATGATGATTCGCTCCTGGTACCATATTCCAGCATAGCGATGCTGATGTCAACCCAAATCACATCAAGTCAACAAAACAACCAATGACCTCCCTGGCAGAATCAAATTCCACCTTGGAAACAAGTCAACATCATCCCTGACGCCGCAAGAAGTGGGGCAAGTCAAATCCAGAATCGACCGTCCACGTCGCTAAAATGGCAGCGCCGACCGTCCACGTCGCTAAAAGGGCAGCAACGACCGTCCAAGTTGCAAAAAGGGCAGAACCGACCGTCCAAGTCGCAAAAAGGGCAGCACCGACCGTCCAAGTCGCAAAAAGGGCAGCACCGACCGACCACGTCGCTAAAATGGCAGCATCGACCATCCAAGTCGCAAAAAAGGCAGAACCGACCGTCCACGTCGCTAAAATGGCAGCATCGACCATCCACGTCGCTAAAATGGCAGCACCGACCGTCCAAGTAGCAAAAAGGGCAGCATCGACCGTCCACGTCGCTAAAAGGGCATCACCGACCGTCCAAGTCGCAAAAAGGGCAGCATCGACCGTCCAAATCGCTAAAAGGGCAGCATCGACCGTCCAAGTCGCAAAAAGGGCAGAATCGACCGTCCACGTCGCTAAAATGGCAGCATCGACCGTCCACGTCGCTAAAATGGCAGCACCGACCGTCCAAGTCGCAAAAAGGGCAGCATCGACCGTCCATGTCGCAAAAAGGGCAGCATCGACCGTCCATGTCGTAAAAAGGGCAGTGCCAGCTTCCCGAAAGCGGGAACCAAATCAAGTCGCCTCCACGTGAAAGAAGATCCATCAATTTCATGCACACGACCCACATGTGTGGCGTGCATTTATTGATGGGGGGCAATTTGTTGGGGTAAAAATTTACACCCCAGTTGACCAAGTCAAAATCAAAGTCAACCCCAAGTCAAGTGGGCCCAAGCCCAGATCCAGTAGGCCCATTCCCGGGTCGAGCCCGAACATGAAGCGGCCGGCCTCCCCCCATGCCAAGATAAAAATTTTGTAATAAATAATTTTGTTGTATTTCTTTTATTTTATTTTATGGATAAATGTAAGAAAAATAGGCATAAAGCCAAATTTTTGTAAAGCCCATGGCTTATGTGTAAAAAGAAATGGCACATGAGCCATGGGATAGGCAAAATGCCATTTTATGAAGCTCAAGGGGCTATGTGTAAAGTGTATAGCCTATAAAGGAAAGGATAATGAAAATATGCCGACAACTTTTTTCTCTCTCCAAAAATTTTTTTATATCTGAGATCTTTTCTCCTTCTTCAAGTTTCCAAAACCTTCTTCTTTCTTTTGAATTAAATCAAGAGTTTTACTCTTCATTCTATAAAACTAAATAGTTTTTCACCACAAAACCCATAAAGGGGAACTCAAATCTTCCATTAGATCTCAAAAAGAAGAGATTTTTAAAATCTCATATCTCTTGATCTTCAAGATCCAGCAACCAGAAGAGAAAGAAGAAGAACCCCTTTTATCAACCCCAAAACATCCTAGGAGTTTAACTCCACCCTGATTTCTCTTTCGAGAATTTCTGGGGCTAAAAGCCTCTTTTTCTTGCCAGCGCTCAAGCGCCAACCGCCCACGTGCCGACATGTGGAGCGCCCTGCGCTCCAGCGCAAAGCGTCCACGTGCCGACACGTGGCCCTCTTGCGCTCAAGCACCCAGCGCTCAAGCGCAAAGCGCCCGCATGCCGACACGTGGCGCGCTTGCGCTCCAGCGCTCAAGCGCAAAGCGCCCACGTGTCGACACGTGGCGCGCTTACACTCAACCGCCCAGCGCTCAAGCGCAAAGCGCCCACGTGCCGACACGTGGCGCGCTTGCGCTCCAGCGCCCTGCGCTCAAACGCAAAGCGCCCACGTGCCGACACGTGGCGCGCTTACTCTCCAGCGTCCTGCGCTCGCTCTCCAGCGCCCTGCGCTCAAACGCAAAGCGCCCACGTGCCGACACGTGGCGCGCTAGCGCCTAAACGCACAGCGCTCAAGGCGCTGACCCCACGCGTCCTTTGGGCGCTTTTTCCTTTTTTTTTATACATGTATATATATGTACAGATACACACACACTCCACAACACTGTCCCCCTCAAAAAAAAATTGGGCCGGGGCGCTGCCCCGCACCCCGCAAGGGAGCTGCTACCCCCCTTGACCCCCAGCCCGCTATCCGGGTAGCGGGACCCCGTAAAAACTCTGTGTGGCTTCCGATATATCCAAACCCCCCTCCAAAACAACACACACGTACACTGCACATTGAGTTCGCATGACCAGTTTAACCCGTTAATCGGAGGTTCCCTCGCCCCAAAGGCGAGGGGTAATTAACGGCAGCTTAGTCCCCGGCTGCCGGAAATTCAGATCCCCACAATCAATAAACCCCCGCCTACCCTAGGCAGGGGGAATCTGTAGTATGCCTGACAAGCGCGCGCGTATTCCCATCTCAATGGGGTGATGAAAAACACCCTACACGGGTGGGTACAAATACATCCACGTCGCGGTGGACTACTTTACGAAGTGGATCGAGGTCGTCCCCATCCGAAAACCGGACGCCACCACGACCATCAAGTTCCTGCAGAACAACATAATACTCCGGTTTGGGATCTCGAAGTGTATCATCACCGACCACGGGAAGAACTTCGAAAATGAGAGAGTTAAAACATTCTGCAGTGAATACCATATACTGATGAAGTTCGCCGCAGTCGCGCACCCCCAGTGCAACAGGCAGGCCGAGGTCTATAACAGGGACGTCGTTCGAGGACTTCGAGCTCGCCTGGAAGGAAGACAGGGCAGTTGGGTCGACGAATAACCCCGGGTCTTATGGGCCTTGCGCACATCGAAGAAGACCCCCACTGGAGAGACCCCCTTCAGCCTCTGCTACGGCACCGAGGCGATGGTCCCAGCAGAGATCGGGCTGCCCAGTTATAGGGTCGAGCACTTCGACGACGAAGAAAATACCTCGGCCCTCCGGACTAATTTGAATGACTTGCTGGAGAAGCGGGACTGGGCACAGATCAGAGCTGCCGCTTACCAACGACAGACTTCCCGCTACTACAACGCTCGGGTCAAGCATCGTGCCTTCAAGACCGGAGATTTGGTCCTAAGGCGGAACGAGTCTGTTGATCAGGGCAAATTGCATAAGTTTTCTCCGAAGTGGGACGGTCCCTTCCCCATCTCCGGAATCTTGCCCGGCGGGGCCTATCGCTTACAAGACGCGGCAGGTTGCAAGTTTCTATGGCCCTACAACGCCGAGAAGCTCAAGTTGTACCTTTGAAAGGAATATCTATGAATATATGTTTCTTCTTTCACAAAAGCTATGTAATTTTTTCTAAGTTCTTTTTTAATAATAAGAAGAAACTCCCTCTATGTGTTTTCTCCTTCCTCGGTTCAAAGTTCACGGATTTCGCTCCACGGAATTACTCAAATGCACCCAGAAGACAAAGAGGAAAACCATAAAACATCGCAAAAAGGAGAGCTTTATTTATTCATCAAAAGGTATTATGGGCTCCTCAGCCTTACATAAAAAGAAAATTTTCAACAAGGGGGAGCGGGGTCGAGGAAGTATTCCTGGTGGTACTCCGAGGAGATCTCCGCTAGCCGAGCCCTGGCCTCTGCAGCCCGCTCCCGCTGATGCTGCACGTGAACCCAGGACGCCACGGAGGCGCCTGGCGCTCCACCTGCCTAGCCCTGGCTCACGATCTGTCTCTTTTTGAAGCATTCCAAAATGAGGGCCAAGGATTAGTCATGCCTGGTCTTCAAGATGAGACTGAGAAAGAAGATCGTAAGCACCTTGTCGAGTGCCTCGTCCAGCAGTTCCTCGGCAAGGGGTTGTACAACCCGGGGACCTCCTCTAAATTGTGTACATCAGCAATTGGAGGAGGGACGATCGGCGAGGAAGAAGACGGCCGATGTGATCCTCGAGGCGCTGAACCACGCCCCGGTACCTCTCCTCGGAAACGGACTGGTCGTATATATAGATGTCATCGGGAGTGATGATCTCTTCAATCGCATAGATGCGCCCAGCCATCTCGGAAAAACAATGCTGAAAGTTGGCATCTCCTTCTCTATTTATAGCCTCTGCAGAATCCCGAAGAGCCCAAATTTGCGCGTATGGGCGCGAATCCTAAGATTCGCTCGATTCTTCCCACGTGGCGGGTATCCCGTATTTCTCGGCGAATCGAAGTTGGAACGACACGGATCTTGGAACGCCTTGCATTACCTATTCATTTCTGCCATGTGCCACCCGCGGTGGTCACTCTTCTCGATATTTGCACATCTAGGAAGGTCGTGCAGAGCCTCGCAAAACCGGGCAGCTGCCCTGCTCGGTCCATCAATGGCTGGTTATTCACTACCCACCGACGCCAAGGATCGAAGCCCTCGTCAAGAGGCAACCGATCAGCTTCCCTGCTCGGTCTGTTCTTAGCAGGTAACTTCTTACCCATCTACGCTAAGGATCAAAGCCCTCGCCAAGAGGCAACCGAGCATCTACCATGCTCGGTCCATCCATGACTGGTAGTTCACTATCCATCGACGCCAAGAATCGAAGCCCTCGTCAAGAGGCAACCGAGCAGCTTTCCTGCTCGGTCTATCCTTAGCGGGTAACTTCTTACCCATCCACGCTAAGAATCAAAACCCTTGCCAAGAGGCAACTGAGCATCTACCATGCTCAGTCCATCCATGGCTGGTAGTTCACTACCCACCGACGCCAAGGATCGAAGCCCTCGTCAAGAGGAAACCGAGCAGCTTCCCTGCTCGGTCTATCCTTAGCGGGTAACTTCTTACCTATCTACGCTAAGGATCAAAGCCCTCGCCAAGAGGCAACCGAGCATCTACCATGCTCGGTCCATCCATGGCTGGTTGTTCACTATCCACCGACGCCAAGGATCGAAGCCCTCGTCAAGAGGCAACCAAGCAGCTTCCATGCTCAGTCTATCCTTAGCGGGTAACTTCTTACCCATCTACGCTAAGGATCAAAGCCCTCGCCAAGAGGAAACCGAGCATCTACCATGCTCGGTCCATCCATGGCTGGTAGTTCACTATCCACCGACGCCAAGGATCGAAGCCCCCGTCAAGAGGCAACCAAGCAGCTTCCCTGCTCGGTCTATCCTTAGCGGGAAACTTCTTATCCATCTATGCAAAGGATCAAAGCCCTCGCCAAGAGGCAACTGAGCATCTACCATGCTCGGTCCATCCATGGCTGGTAGTTCACTATCCACCGACGCCAAGGATCGAAGCCCTCGTCAAGAGGTAACTGAGAAGCTTCCCTGCTCGGTCTATCCTTAGCGGGTAACTTCTTACCCATCTACACTAAGGATCAAAGCCCTCGCCAAGAGGCCACCGAGCATCTACCATACTCGGTCCATCCATGGCTGGTAGTGTTGGATATGTATGCCCTAGAGGCCATTATTGTATAGTACTAGTTTGTATAATACATTTTGGAAGCTTGGGATATATATACGGGTTTACGACAGTCTTGCTCAATATAGTAGTATGCTACTTGGTTTGTTTCTATCTTAATATGTGTATATGTTTCTTTCAACTTATCGCTAATACATATTGATGGAGCCCTTAGGATCTTTGCTTGACTACCGGCGTTGTGATGGTGATCATACTACTGGGGGCTGGGTAGTCTATAAGCACATCCTTATACAGGTCCCTGGTCGTAGGATTATCGAGACAGGGCATCGATACTCCATAGTAGACTGGTGCATACGCTTCTCGTCCCAGCAGGGGAGATGGTCTGTCCCACAGCCATCAGTACGTCGTACTGGAGATAGTATGCAGGTGCTCGTTAGGTTACGAGTACACTGGACATGACTCGTGGGGAACTGTTGGTTGGTATTATACCTATCGTCAGTTAACAGTTCCCAGGTAACATGAGTACAGCTTAGTCCGTTGACTTGATACTGTCACTTCGCCTCGAGTGTGTTCCCACTGTTCTTAGATTACTACCCTACCATGGCTCTATTGAGTCGTGCAAGCAGGTAGTAGTTGGGTGCAGTCCCGAAGCACTTGGAGGCAGTGATGGTTAGACAGGATTCATCTCTCCCGGTATTGGGGGTTGATATCGCGCTGTGTCTAGGAGAGCCATTACACAAAGTCCCTGGCCAGGGCAAGCGAGATTTACTGGTAGGTTTTCCAGTAGTTTCTCAGGGTGTTCTGGGCTATACTCCGATATGACTTGTACCTCTATTAGGGGTTTGACGTTTACCGCCCCCTGGGCCCGACATGCGATACTCTTAGATGAACAGACCGGACTGTACGGAGATTGTCACATTCAGGCTCAGTAGGAGTTTGGATGGGTTCACCTCATCAGTCTTCTTATCAACATTTACCTGGGGACCGTTATGTACAGCTAGTACCGCTTGCAGCCTGTGGTTAAACCCACTGCCAGCATAGTGTCGAGTCTTTAGAGTCCCACACAGAGGGTTGTTCGCCTTTGGGCAAAACTGAGTAGAGGTCGTATGGTTTTACGACAGGGTTCGTTCACATATGCGTACTTGTGCGTATTCGGTGTTCGGGCAGATATTACTAGTGGGCTTTGGTTTAAGCCAGATCCTAGTATTTGTTTTGGGATTGGTCTTGTCTCATGGTATTCGTGTTTCTTCGGAATACGAATGCGGGTACGTACGTACAGTTGACAGAGGCGGAGAGGGAGACACCTCATTAGGGTTTTTGACCATTGACTTGATCCAAACCCTAATGAGAATAAGATATATGATTAATAATATTAATTAAGTATAATTGTATCATGGTTAGAATTGGTTTGACCATTTGACTTGTTGACTTACTTTGACCTAGATTTTTCTTTTGCATAAGATGCTTCTTGAAGCATGCTTAGCATTAAATGTGAAATGATAATGGTCAAATCAACTCACCATCACAATTTTCTTAATTATTATTATTATTATCATATTTTTATCATATGAGAGCTTGGTTCTCTCATTCTCTCATGAGCTTTCTCTCTCATGGTTTGCTCTCCCTCTTCCTCTCTCAAAGCTTTAATCTTTCATGTCTTGAAAATCAAAAGCTCTTAAGACTAAACCACCAAAATACTTCTCTACTCACTCTAGGGTTCTTAGTGTAGCAAGCCAAGCACTCTAGTTACTTCATTGTTGAGGTAAGAGCTCAAGGTAGAGGCCTTCGGGTGGATCTTTCTTTGGCAAAGAGAAGACGGTGAGGAAGAGCCATCTACACCACTCCAAGGAGCTCACAAGAAGAGGAAGCAACACAAGAAGAGAAGAAGTTCAAGACCAAGGTATAATCATCTAACCTAGTAGTTAAAAAACTCTAAGTTAGTTTGTTAGTTTTTGTTTAGCAAAGATCCTTCATGGTTGGTCTATGTTTCCTTGTGAGAAAATTTTGATTTTTACCTATTCCGGCTCCCCGAAAGTACCGGGGTGGGTAACATAGACCTTTCAGTGGTATCAGAGCCTAACTAAACAACAACTAACATGTTAGCAAAGTCGTTAGAACTTCGATCACGGAAAAAATCCCGAAAACACACCAAAACTTGTATTTTCTGTCGATTTTTAAAACAGGCCTAAAAATATTTTCAGTAACATGAAAAATACAAGCAGGCTTTTTAGAGAAAACTGTAGAATTTTGGGCGCCTGAATCGCTCATAAGACCGCGGATCCGCGGCCGATCCAACCGATCCGCCGCGGATCCGCGGCCGAGTCAACTCGGCCGCGCACCAAAATTCTTCAGGGGTTCTCTGTGTTGGTTTTGTGTATTCTGGGTAGTTTTGTTTCTGCCCAGATTTATCAGAGTACTGGATTTTACTTGGGGTAGATTCAAATACAGTTTTTGATCGAAGTTCTATAAACTTTAGCTAATTGGATTATATCTGTAATGTGATATATGTACTGAACGTCTACTAATCGCTATACGTCGATTAGTGGGGGTTGTACATATCTGTGATCTGTGATGTTGGATTGTGTATATGAACTTGTTGGATCGTCGTGGATGAATAGCCGGGGATGTGAGATGAGTGTTTATTTATCTTTCATTTGTTGTAAATTGTAAATTGATATAATATTATTTTATGGTCGCACATCCGGGTTGAGGTTGTAGCCACCATTGTATATTATTTCTTTTACTGTTTTTGCTTCTAGGATAGACCCAAGGTGGGGTGCACAAATTACCGGGTACTTTGAAGTGCCGAGTGGCCTACTCACGTTGTTGAGGAAGGTTGCTTCACTTCGGGTATTTGGCGGGTAGTTTGCCGCACCCGTAGAGGTCTAGGGTGGGGTTTGGCTATTCACCGCGACCGTGTAATCCGTCTTTCGTCGCAGGCTCGAACGAAACGTGGATTCCTAGCATATCCAATGTGTTCATCTGAGATCTGGAATGGCTATCATTGCGTCTGACGAATGTATATATCTATATATGATATCTAGTAGACGTTGCTTATGTTTTGCATCCGCGCTAGTCCAGCCCCCGCTCTGTCGTTAGTTAAGTAACCTAACGGGTGATGACGGGGCCCCATGGCGAATGCGGATGGCATAAGCGTACGTTATATTTTCGTTGTTTTCTGCAATGGTAGGATTAATTGATGGGACGCATTATATTAATGCAAAGAAAAACAAACCTAAAAGATGTTGTTGGAACAATTTTCAAAAAGCTGTTATTGCAAGGACGTTCTCTTTTGTTTTGCACAGAGGTATTCGTTTATGAATATCCAGCACCTCATTCGACGAGGCAAGGGCCGAGATCCTTTCATCGAGAGTGACACCTTGGACAGAGGTTTGCGTCAGGGTAATAACTTCACTATAGTCGATTAATTTTGTTTTGCATCGTGGTATTCAGTTTGGAATATCCTGCACCTCATTCGACGAGGAAAGAGCCGAGATCCCTTCACAAGGAGTGACCTCTTTAGCAAAATTTTTCGCCACTATATATTTTAAAAGAAACCTTCTTGACAGGAAATTTGCTCAAGTTCCTTCAACGATATCAAGTTCATTACGTTTACGGGTTTTTCGCCAAAAAACCCAGCCGTAGCCCTCCGTCATTTCCTACAAGTACTACTTAGTATTCGAGCTACGTATTTTGGCATTGTCAAGATGCAGTGATCGGTAGCTGAGTATTGCTTGTTTGCAGCTTTATTTTCAGATTATTTAGGACAGTCGCATAGCTATGTTGGCATTGTCAAGGGATATGCAGGTGGGTCTAAGTTAATCAAGATAATGACGGGCCGAACTTGACTAGCGGTTTATAATATGTTGGCATTGTCAAGGTCATAAACCGTTAGGGACAAAAACCACATCGGGAGTTTCAAACATACAGGAAACTTGCAGATTTAGCATACCTTCTGGAGTGTAGTGACTAGAGTGGATTCCATCTAGGTCATTACACAATGATAGTTGAATCCCGATCCCACTGATGAGTTGGATTACTCTCAGAAGATTATTTCACTTAACAGTCAATGCTATAAACCAAGTAGGTGTCTAGAATGGTGTTAGCGGGGCTACGCCTCCAGGGAAAAGAGGTTATGTAATTAAGGAACTTCGCGAAAGCGTTGGAAAACCTCCATCGAAGTACCAACACTAGCCTGGCTGAAAGGTTAAGCAAGTATTGTGACATGTGATTAAATCCTGACTAGTTATTCTTTTTGGGTTTGAAGAAGAATTTGAGGAAACAGTGGGAGCCATCCTGGTTAGATAAATTAATAACCAATCCAATCTTGCAAGAGCGCACGCTGAGTGTTTCTTTTCTCTCTCTCCAGGTAGCAACCATTTCACACCCTAATCAAGATAATAATATGTATCGCTTGACCGATCTGAATTCTTATTCGGGGCTGGGGAACGTCGGTTCAGCTCAAACTTACGACAACAGTCATAAGTATGAGTTCGGATGGGTTCACCTCATCGGTCTTCTCATCGACATCTACCTGGGGACCGTTATGTACAGCTAGTACCGCTTGCGGCCTATGGTTAAACCCACTGCCAGCGTAGTGTCGAGTGTTTAGAGTCCCACACAGAGGGTTGTTCGCCTTTGGGCAAAACTGAGTAGAGGTCGTATGGTTTTACGACAGGGTTCGTTCATATATGCGTACTTGTGCGTATTCGGTGTTCGGGCAGACATTACTAGTGGGCTTTGGTTTAAGCTAGATCCTAGTATTTGTTTTGGGATTGGTCTTGTCTCATGGTATTCGTGTTTCTTCGGAATACGAATACGGGTACGTACGTACAGTTGACAGAGGCGGAGAGGGAGACACCTCATTAGGGTTTTTGACCATTGACTTGATCCAAACCCTAATGAGAATAAGATATATGATTAATAATATTAATTAAGTATAATTGTATCATGGTTAGAATTGGTTTGACCATTTGACTTGTTGACTTATTTTGACCTAGATTTTTTTTTCTTTTGCATAAGATGCTTCTTGAAGCATGCTTAGCATTAAATGTGAAATGATAATGGTCAAATCAACTCACCATCACAATTTTCTTAATTATTATTATTATTATCATATTTTTATCATATGAGAGCTTGGTTCTCTCATTCTCTCATGAGCTTTCTCTCTCATGGTTTGCTCTCCCTCTTCCTCTCTCAAAACTTTAATCTTTCATGTGTTGAAAATCAAAATTTCTTGAGACTAAACCACCAAAATACTTCTCTACTCACTATAGGGTTCTTAGTGTAGCAAGCCAAGCACTCTAGTTCATTGTTGAGGTAGGAGCTCAAGGTAGAGGCCTTCGGGTGGATCTTTCTTTGGCAAAGAGAAGACGGTGAGGAGGAGCCATCTACACCACTCCAAGGAGCTTACAAGAAGAGGAAGCAACACAAGTAGAGAAGGAGTTTAAGACCAAGGTATAATCATCTAACCCAGTAGTTAAAAAACTCTAAGTTCGTTTGTTAGTTTTTGTTTAGCAAAGATTTCATGGTTGGTCTATGTTTCCTTGTGAGAAAATTTTGATTTTTACCTATTCCGCCTCCCCAAAAGTACCGGGGTGGGTAACATAGACCTTTCAGGTAGTTCACTACCCACCGACGCCAAGGATCGAAGCCCTCGTCAAGAGGCCACCGAGCAGCTTCCCTGCTCGGTCTATCCTTAGCGGGTAACTTCTTACCCATCTATGCTAAGGATCAAAGCCCTCGCCAAGAGGCCACCGAGCATCTACCATGCTCGGTCCATCCATGGCTGGTAGTTCACTACCCACCAACGCCAAGGATCGAAGCCCTCGTCAAGAGGCAACCCCTGCTCGGTCCATCCTTAGTGGGAAACTCCCTACCCATCTTTGCTAAGGGTCAGAAGTCCTCAACCTCGGCTACGCCGACCAATCTTAAGAGCGGTGGTCACCGGTCCAACTCGACGTATCTTCAACGAGCGATCGCCATCTCGACTTCGGGGCCACAAGGACGCCGATCTTACACCGGCCTTTGAACACTTCGAATAATTGGATTTAACCCGACGCGTGATCGCCAACTAAAGGACCTGCCGCCGACCTAGCGTTCATCAGGCAAGCAAAATGAAAACATTGCGACACAAATTTCTGTAAAAGGGATTTATTCACAACTCGGGAGTTTTCACAACGGTATAGTGGGCTCCTCAGTCTTACAAAAACGCCCGGAGGCTTACAAAATCCCAAAACAAAAAATATACAAAAAAGAGGGCAGGAAGACTCAGGCCTCAGGGCTGGGAAGGACCCTGACGTGCTCCGTGGCCACCTCGGGAGCCAGGGCGACGGCTTGAGGGTCAGCGCCCACAGTAGGAGCTTCAGCACTGGGAGTCGGGGTGACCGACTTCTCCCCAACGCCCCCACCAGGGGCCTTCCCCCGGACGACGCTTCCGGCGGCATCCCCCTACGCCTCACCCTCTAGGGGGTACTCGAGCCGGAGCTTATCGTCATGAAACTCCGGCACCAGCGCCTTGATGGCGTCGAGTGCATCATGCCGGACGAGGGCCGAGGTGTCGGCGAGGTCGGCGTAGAATTGATCCGACGTCTTGTAACTCTCCACCGCCTTCGTAGCCCGGAGGTCGGCGTGTCTCATCGCTTCCTTCATCACCTCGTTTTCCCTCTTGAGGGTGTCCCACGTCTTCTTCAGCGTGGCGGCGAGCACCCTAGCATCCTCCAATTTGGCTTCAACGACCTTGTTGGACTCTATCAAAGCCCGGATGGTCTCCCGGCAGTTGGCGTTCACCCAGTCCTCGTCTGCCACCCGGTCTTCGAGGGCGACGATCCTCTCCTTCGCCTCACGCATCTCCCGGCTCAAGCTCTCCTCCCGCGAGGAAGACTCGCCCGCGATCTGCATCGCCAGGGCAATTTCCTCGTGCTCCATGTTGGCAACGAGGGTACAGTGCTGGAGGACCTGAGGAACAAAAGGAAGGGTTAAAAAGACATCCAGTCCTGCGAACAAAAAGTACTTAATAAAAACCCGAACGGGAGGCGGGCACTGACCTGCACGGCCTCCTGGGCTATGGCCGCAATTTGGGCACTGAGGGTCCCCCGGGGATTTTGCCCCCAGCCGACCTTTCCATCTCTGAGAGCAGGCTGTCGGCGACAGAAAGCCCCGAGGGCACCTCGAAGCGAAGATCCCCTTCATCCACGAAGATCGGGGAAGACGGGGAACGGGGCACCGTCCTGTAGTGCCTCTTGAAGAGGGACGCGGGAGGATCTGCCTCGTCTCCCACCTCCAGAACCCGGGGTTCCTGCTCCCGAGCTTGTTTGTGGCTCTGCCCGTGGCCGGCCTACGAGGCCCGGGGCATGCTGGAGCGCCTGGCCGGAGCGGCCGCCGACGGGGCCTGGCTCGCAGCGAGGCGTGACGGGCCGGTGCCTCCGGCCATCCTTCCTTTCTTCTCGGCCATGGCAGCCCGGAATTTAGATCGGTCCATCGGCTCTGCAAAAAAGCGAAAATACAAAGAGGAGGATAGCAATGCCAGAAAGAATAGAAGAATACACAAGTCTAAAAAGGTCGCCTAAGCTCCTAACTTACCCGCAAACTGAGCGGGGCTGAGCCCGGCCCAACTGAGGGCCTGTTCGGACAGCAACACACCGACCCGATGGACGGGCTCCCATGCCAACACTGCCATCGCATCGGGATCGGACGACCGCCTCACCCGTGGGCAGTTGGCCCTGTGCCACGGACAGGCACAGAACAATCCTCACCCTCAGGTGGCCCGACAAACAAGAACTTCTCCTTCCATTCATGAATGGAAGAAGGTACTTCTACGACCCCCGACCCGGCCGCCCCTCCTATGTGTTTTATAAAAGAAACATATACCTAGCTAGGCTCGTCCTTGCGAGTGCCAGGGTGATTTTTGTAGAAAAGAGAGGAAAGGAGAAGGTTCAGGCTGAAAGGGATCTCCTTCAGTCTCAACCGGAGCAGATACCCGAGGAGAATCCTCTACCAGTTCGGCACTAGCTGGCCCGGGGCTAATTGAAAGCAATGCAGCGCCGCACTCACCTCGGGGGAGAAGGGCAGACTCATTCCGGCCCAAAAGGCTTCCAAGTACAAGGCAATCTCCTTGCCTCGTACCTGGTCTGCCCTCTCTCCCTCCCCGGCCAAGCGAAGCGAGTAGCCAGGGGGAATGTGGAAGCGAGCTCGGATTATGGTGAGCTTTTCCACGTGCTTGAGGAGGGAAGGCGAGTCGCGGACACTCATGACACGCGCTTTGGGGACCGTCCCCATCGCGCGACCCCGGGGAGCATGACAAACCCTAACTTCCCGGGAAGATTCCGACTCGGAAGAGGAAGAAGCAGAAGAGGAAGCTGCAGAAGACTCCCTTACCCGAACTATTTCTATGGACTCCTCAAAGGAAAACATCTAACGTGAGCAAAGGAAGAAGTTCTCCGAGGAAAGAACGCAAGAAATCCGACCTAGTGGGAAGAGCGCCGAGCTAACACACGAAGGTATGAGAAAATTAAAGCGAAGTGTGGACCCTGGGGGGATCCCACCACTATTTACAACAGTCGGTGAACATATCCTACGGCGCCGATCGTCTCCCGCCAAAACAACACTTCGCATTCAACGGTCATCTACGTTCCACATGTCGTACACGCATTGGGTGCGTCCTGTCGAGCACGAAGAATACCGGCAGCCCGTCACGTCAGCCAACCAGCGCTGGACGCGTGGTCTGGCGCCTCTGCGAACGTACGATCGAATCGGCGCTTCCTCTTTAATGCACGATCTCTTCTCTGATCTGCTGACGTCATCAAAAAATACGAATAACTGCTCGGGAATCCGCGCCGACGATGTCTTCAAATAAGAACTTAGCCCGGGTGACCGATCAGACCACTCTCGACCCGACCCATAAATAGGTCGAGACAAGAGCGGAGGTCTAATGATAATGCTTGGTACTGAGAACTCCCCAGATCACGACACGTGGCGGATGACGTGTCCCAAGGCTTACGGTAAAAGAGTAAGAACGGTACATCGAAGGCGTACCCCGGGCCTTCGTCCCGAGGATGTTCCCGACCTTCAGTGGCCTCCTAGACCACTCCTATGCCCGCCTTACAAACAACCATTGGCTCGCCTCCGAGCCCTCCTGCACGCTGAACTCCCTCAGCCCTCCTAGCTCGCCACCGAGCTATCACTGAACCAAGCTTGCTCGGCCTCCCGCTCGTCTCCGAGCCTCCCGCCGAGCTTAGCTTCCTCGGTCTCATCGACCGACCCAGAGCACATACCATAAGCGTCCCGGACATGGCCCCGCGAATCTCTCCATACGCGAGATATCTGCCGCCCCACGATCCCGCGTCCCACGCTATCACGTTCTCGCCATTAATGGGGGATCCCGCCATTCGCGTGGGCGCGGCTCCGAGGGCGTAACGGCCGGTGTAAATCTTGGACCCGCCAGCCCATGGCTGCTACTATATATACCCCCTCTCAGACGACTCAGGTAAGGCAATTATTATCTAATAGGCTGCTACTCAGCCCAAATACCTCGACTAACTTGATCGTTGGAGGGTCCACGATGGTACAACCATTCCGGGACTTCCTTGCAGATAGCTCGGCTTCATTCCAATCAAGCCCACTGAGATCCACACGCACCAAGAGGCAACCCTCAAATCCAATCTCAGTCACACATCAACGCTCGCAGCAGATCAACGGAAGACAACATCTGAAAGAGAACCCGAGCTCCATCATTTAGTATCTCAAAAAATTGTTTATGGAACAGTTGTTATTATCCACGTTTGAAAATAAACTTGATAGTTTGATAATAATTATTATTAAATGGTATTATAAACCGTCATGAGGTTTAGTATGGTCAATAATCGTTTATCTGTTTTAATTAGTATAATGGCGAGTTAATGCATTTAGTGGTGTAATTGCATTTAGTGGATGTAATAATGTCGAGTCATGAATTATTGGTATAGAAAATGATGGCTATCATCTATATATATGTATGGGATTAGTTTGTAATACTAAGGCGATTGATATAATGAAATGCATATGAGTTTTTGCCTCTACCATATTTAATTCCGAATTTCTATTGATATTTTGTTATCATTATCTCCACAAATCAAACACATCACCACAAATTAGCCTTCTTTATCATCTACAATCCTATCATGAAATTTGAAGTAATTTGCATAATAAACTAGATCGATTTATAATATGTAATCTCATAGTTGTTCATGTTTTTTTTAGTTTTTAGTTGTTATCATTAATATCACCAATGAGCAATAGCTCAGTTGGTACGACATTTTCTTTACTGGGGAGGAGTACGGGGTTCAAACCATATGAGAGGAAACGGCAACAATTTAACGCTTTCGTGGCAAATTCGGGGGTCCCTTAAACGAGTGTGTGTTGTGTGCGTGTGGGAGTGTGTTGTGTTCTTATGTAAGGCTTACAGGCCAGTTCCAAAAAGGAAAATAAAATTTCAACGGGCAGCTGGCCAGTTTGTGCGGGCAATGCGAGGAAGGTTGCAGGGAATGGCATTACAGGTGTGATGGCTGCAACTATGATTGCCATTTGGAGTGCTTGGACCTCCATTTTGAGCCTAAGATCGAAGGCGATGGCCGTCGAAAAACAAAACTGAAGAGATCGAAAAGCAAGGCGGTGGATGCTTTAGTCTAAGAATTGTAATGCTGTAGTATAATAGGTTTGTTTATGATCGTGCTCATTCGTTGCAAGTTGGTATCAACGTACCTTGCAACAAATAATCTCGTGTTTGCTTTTACTTTCTTTCCTCTTACCACTAAGATGTTTCGGTTCGCTAGGTTGTTTCTGTTCGACTCATGTTGAGTTATAGCCTTTTCCATAACAAACGTGAGACCGTTAAATTTCTCCTGTTTATGTTTCATCACAGAATAGTTAAACAGTTAAACTCTATTATATAAACGCAGCTCGGATACAGGGTTCACAAATTCGATTAACATTGCATTGTAAAAGGGCATGGCTCGCAGCTTCGATTCCCAAATAGGTGGCATTCAAAGAATACACGGGGCATGACTCCCTCTCCCGCCGACAGTAAATAGAAATGTAAGGGTATTTATATAAAGGCTGTCCAAAACAGTAAATAGAAATGTAAGGGTATTTATATAAAGGCTGTCCAAAACGTTTCAGTATATGATTGAGCAATATAACAAGTTTGTCTACCAAAAGTGTCACAAATTTAACAAATACATCGACTTGAATAATGAGTGAACACTTGAAATGAGTTCTCTGTTATAATTCACTTGATAGCACTCCAAGGGTGAAACCAGTGGTTGTAACCTAAATTGCTTCAGCCTGTCAACTTTTCAATCAAGCTCTCCTCATTCTTGCTTTTCCAACTCTCCCATTCTCTCAATAATCGCCTGAAAATTTTATACAAATCATGCATGCATAATCTCAGTTACATCTGAAATGCCACATTATGTTTTGTGATATTTATGTAATTGATTGCAGGTTAGTAAGCGTTCAGATTAGTTTATGCTAAAGGAATAGGTTGGGTTTTACACGAACTAGACCTAGACAATGACTTCAGCAAGTAACAATTTATTGTGGTGAAGAAGCCTATGAATTATTGTGGAAAAAAAACTCATAATAATCAGTTCCCATTGAACAGAAAAAGACAAGGATAAAGGGATGAAGCTATTTCACTTTCCAGTCATGGCGACAGCGGAAAGGAAACAGCGGGAGGAACAGTGTCTCTTCCTCCTAAATCGGAGGCTGACCTGTTGCCAGTTGGGACAGCATTCTACCGCTTGGCAATGGGTGAAAAAGAGGCACTTCGGTTTAGGGTTAGATTGATGTATGCAATTCTGAAAAAGTGAGGTAGTAAGGTCAATACAAAATCCTACATGCTTGTGGAAGGGAATGTCCTGCTCAAGGTTAACGCGGTCCCTTGGTTAGCTAACATGAACACTATGTTGACTAACGACAACTTGCTTAAACATAACTAGTAAGAACATTGATTGTGTACAAAGGCTGGTAGCAATGAATCAGTAAACATCACGGAAATGAACGAGGGGGAAGAAAATAAAAGAAATTTGTTTTCTCTCCTTTGTTATTCTCCTCCTGACGGTACGGCCTTGTGAAGATTAAATGATGATCGGAGAACTGCGGGGACGAACCAGATCTAGACTGTACTGAAGTTTGATGGAAACCCCAATTTTTATGTCTAGAGACAATAAAAATAACAAATTAGCGTGCAGGCCCATAGTGTAAAATATATTCCAAGTAATAATAGTTTCATCTTCTATTTCTGCCTTGTTACAGCGAAACTCACTTTACATGGATAATTATGATGTGCTAGCAGCTTACCCAATGCTCATGAAAGCTAAAGAGCAGAGCCCAAAATACAGCAAACTTCAAGACGACAATTATGAGCTGAATACCATATTATAGGTAAATTAAGCTAAGATGCATATTGAGACGTAAGAATTTTAATTTGGATTCTTTTCATCAAGATCATAGACAAGTATAACCATCCATCTATTCCGAAAGACTACATCAGATAATACAATGGAATTCAACATTATTAAAAGAAATAGAGAAAACTGAAAAGACTTACTTTCTTGCTAGTTTCCTGCAGCTCCCCAGCAAGAATAAACTCATCCAGTATCAGATATACCTTCACAAGATAGAATAGGGTAAGTCTCCATAATGCTAGTTGAATAAAATTGTACTGACACAAACTTAATGTGTGATTATTCTATATGAGGCATTCACCATATGCAATTGAAACAGAAGATGATATTGCCAAGTTGCTCATCTAAAAATAGTGGCAAGTGAAAAGAACAAAATTTCACAAACTCCTTTGTGGCTTCCAACTAGAATGAAACTGTCATCGAAGATTTAAAATAACTTGACTCTTTTCCAATGCATCAGTACATGAGTACATGCCGAGGTTTAAAATCTTGATATCGGTATCATTCTAAGGTCAGAATCGACCATCTCAGCCTTATCGGCTCTCCTGGATCGGAAATATCAGATTTTATATCGTTTGATTAAAAAAATTTATGAAATACTTTAAATATATCGTAAAAGCAATTACAAACAATTTGGCAAATTCCTTAGAGATTAATGATGTCTACAATGATTGTTTTAATACTTGGTAACAATAACTATAATATTTTTTAGTAATTGATGATGTCAAATAAACCGTGATCCAATAAACCTATCAGTACACCACTAACCCAATAATAATTTTAATACTAGAACCCTACTAACCAAATATTAAACACAATATAACTCAATATCGGATGGTATCGGTATCGGACAATCATCTTTTGGATTGGAATCACCCATCTCAGATCAGGATCGGTCGAGATTTCAAACCATGGTACATACATTCACAAAGAATAAAAACTTTCTTGTGAACGTAGCATTGAGATCAGTGCAAGGAAAGACCTTGCACTCACCAAAAAAAATTGATCATCAAAAAGCTCAATTACAATAAATGGCCAAGGTCTATACTTTATAGACTTGGCTATACCAACTTGACTAAGAAAGGGATAGGAGGTAACTGGTCAATATGTTGGGCATTGATGAAGAGTTGGTAAAAATGCCACATATGATAAGAAACTTTTGCGGTCATATGGAGCAAAAATGCACATGAATGGTGCTTACTTACATCAGGCAAGGAAAACATAGTTCTGCATATGAACGGTAATTGTCAAATGCAAACAATTATTGTTAGACAACATCACTGTTGTTAGAATGGTCAAGAAATGACACATAATCTATTAATCTGTATCAAATATGGATGGTATTTTTACATAGTCGATGAAATAGACTGATTCAGTGCCCTCTAGGTCATACATAGTTGACCAATATTTTGATCAAACTCCATCATATTCAACCAACAAAAACCATCGGTCGCCAGGAAAGGAAAATCATCATCATAAATGTTTAAGTTAGCAAGTTGCCTCACCATGAGAATAACATTTTAATCCGTTTGATAGTTCATATATGAGAATAGTACTTCGCTTTAAAAAAAAGAGTGGAAAATTTACAGTGATCTTATGTAATAAAGCAAGCATATGGTGGATTTCTGCAAAAATGTAGTTTTCTACAATTTAGCTTACATAATATTATTATGTAATTTATATCATAGTTGTTAATACAAATTAATAGGAGACTTAGAATAAATAAATTAATGAACAAACTCAGATTTACTTTGTGTGGTCAAATTGAAATCATAACAATCAGAGATCGTTCAGAACCTGCTTAATTCCAAAAAAAATCAAACATTTTAGCTAAACTACAAGAAACCCCCAAAAACTTTTAAAATACACAAAAAAACTACCACAAAACTTTCAAAATATACAAGAAACTACCGCAAAACATTCAAAAGCTTCCAGAAATAAGATGCCACTTCAACAATAAATTGCACGAAACTGCCAAAAAACTGGAAAAAAAATTGTACCACGGTAGTTTCTCGTAATTTTGAAAGTTTTAGGGGGTTTCTCATAGTTTAGCTAAAAGGTTTGGGTTTTTATTGGAATTAAACCTCATTAAATTGCTAAATTTTGGTATACATAATTGAGCCATTAGAAGATCAGTCTTTGTGTAAAGTAAATGTTAGAAATATACAATAGACAAGCTCAAAATTCTTGACATCCAAAGTAAAGAATTAAAATGTCAATAGTTCCATAACTCAGCTGTAGGAAACATCTATAATTTACCATCTATAGGAATTAAGATGGAAGACTGACCACAAAGCACAAAGTTAGATGAGTGGACAAGAAAAGAAATTGACATCCTTATCCAGTACTACCAGCGTTCTAAGAGGAAAACTTGGGTGATCAATATTTCATGAATTGCAGAATAATGATTTTTATATAATAAACTTTATTTACAAAGTCAGGAATTTAGTGAACTAAAGACAGTAATGCTCTTCAATGCAGCATACCTTGTGGAAATTAAATACCAAATCAAGCTCACACACGTTGCTGAAGAAATGATCCAATATCTCTACAAATAAATGAATGCACTCCAGGTATGCGAGCTCATTATCAGTCATATCAACGCACATAGAAAAGAAGAGTCCAGCATATCTTCTATATATAACCTTATGTGTCCGGAACTGCACGGGTAATTGTAATATCAGTCACTCACATAACATATGGAGAAAATAAAGGAACCATAAACTACTTTAATAAGCCTGCTGCTAGCTTATTATCAAACAAATGCAGGGTTGAAGAATGAAAGATATTTCCTCATTAACAAATATAGAATTCTTAATTTCTGCAATATTTCAATCTACTATAGACAAATAGCAGCGCGACTAGCATATTAATGAATGGATTTTAAAATCTTGTTTAATGCTGTTCATATCAAACACAACATGCTTTGTAGAAAAGAAGCTTGGAGAGCAGGAAGAATACCAGTTTCAGATAAGGGATGCAAAGCATGCAACCAACCTATGAAGAAGATGTTCTCTGCTTTTAAAAGTTTGGAATTATCCAACTTATTAAAAAAAATCTGCTAAATACTATGAAAAGGAATGCTAGCATGAATTTCTTTATTTCTAAGCTATACAAAACTCTCATGGAGCAGTTTCTTGCACAGGCTTCTCTAAAAGTCCATATTGGTGAATGGGCGTAAATGAACAGAAATCCCAATCAAGATCATAAACACAGAACCTAAACTTCATTAATGTGGTAAATGGATGGATGTTATATATGGAATATGGAAAGGGTAGAAGAAGAAACATGATGGTACTTTTTAGGATTCATATCATGGAAAATCTTGTAAGAAAATATAATTATTTTCTTCATTACATTTTAATTGAAACGAGGGTAACTAGAATTTCTTTTTATTATCAATGCCAAAGATAGCACAAAGTTATGATAAGTAGAGGGGAAAAAATAAGGGGCATTTAATAACCTAGGTGATGAAACAGAACACTATTGTGTAATTTCACCTATGGAATATACATAAGGATCCCTGAACTATTATTACACCTTTTTCTCACAAAGGCCAAATACCATCCCTGAATGATATTAGGATCTATCTTTCAACAAATTCGAGGCACTAACACCTAGTAACATCATAGACAAGTATAGGCATACAAATACACAATATAAGGTCTTCGAAAATTCATAATAGCTTAACCATTTAATTGCTTTGGAACGAGTCTAATGTCTACATAACTTTGCAATGCTCCAAAGAAAAGGAACCAATTTAACTTATCATCTAATACGGTAAACACATATTCAATGGCTCCGTTTGCCTTTGGAATTAGGATAGGCGGAGTATGAAAACTCCTGTTAGCAAAAGAACTTCACTTAACACATAACGTTTGCATATTGTTTATCTTTAAAGGTATTTAACCTTGAACTGTTTTTTCCTTTTTCCAATTTTCTTTGGAGTTTTGTATAAATGAGCTTGGAGTATAATTTAGTTACCTCCGATATCTTTGCAACTTTTAGGCCCACTTTGGGAATGGAGTTTAGTTTAGCTAACCAGAGTTTAATAAAGTTATCTAAACTTAACTCCAAACTCCTAACCATGTCATGTTTGACATGAATTTTGAAGTTTAAAAAACTCCAATTATCTAAACTCCAAAATTGAGATAACTGAAGTTTACAAAACTCCAATCCAACAAAAATTTTCTAAACTCCAAAATTTATGAAGAAAACACCCATTTTGGAGCTTAGATAACTCCATAACAACATTTTGGAGTTTAGAAAGCTCCGAAGCGAAAAACCCATCGATGTCAAAGTTCCTAAAATGGAGTTTGCAGCTTGCAAAACTAGAGTTTGCAACCTCTCCTCTACCTCCCCTTAATAATAAACTCTGGTTATCCTAACTCCAAACCCAAACAGGGACTTAGGCTAAGATGACTCCGGTTATCCGAAATGAAGATCAAACACGGTAAAGTTTGGAAATTGGAGTTAAGTTCAGACAACTCTACAAAGTTCCGGTTTCCCTAACTTAATTCCAAAGCCAAGTAAGCCCTAATGTGTTTCCGTTTCCAATTCAAATACAAAGAATTTACAATTCCATTATAAAATAAGAATGTTTACAAACCTCGACGAAATTGGTGAATTTGGGATCCCTATTAACCACCAACCGATGAACCTAGCAAATCAAAACACAAAACAACAAAATTTAAATTTAAAAAAGGGAAAAAAATTTGCATTTTTAGGAAAAAGGGGAAAGGGGAAAGAGATCTAGACCTCGTATTCGACCCTGTGCTTCTCAGATTCTTCGAGAGGGACGTAGTATTTTGCAAGGCGAGTCTTCCCCTGCCTGTTTTGGAGCAATATGAATCGAATCTGCGATTTCAAATTTCAAAGGAAGGAAATTTGAGAAATTGAGAAGAGAATTTGATTGGTTTCAATACTGAGGATGGAACGAATGCATGAATGAAACTTTACCATCCTTGAAACGAACTGCTATCGAATTTGGATCGCAAACAAGAACGAGTGCTGAATTTGGGATCAGGATATTTTACACAAAAATTTCAAAATCCAACACAGAAAGTTCACAAATTTGGACTTTTTCTTTTGGAGAAGCCTTGTATATTATGTCCACAACATGTGGAAAGACCTAATTAACCTTCAGAACTGGGGAACCTTGACTGAACAGCACCTTATTAAAAAACATGCGCAAATAATTCGCGAATTTAGATTTAATCGTCCATGCCGAACGCCGCCGAATAATTCACGAATTATTCGAAAAAACAGCGAATAATTCACGAATTATTCGAACCTAATGTCTCATATATTAATTTATTGCTCGAAATCCTTTCCGAACACTTGCCGAATCTTTTCCGAATACCTGGCGATTTTTTCCGAATAGTTCTCCGAATCCGAATTTTCGACCTCGCCGAATTATACCCGAATCACGAATTTGTGACTGTGATCAAAAACATTCGTAGCATAGGGAAAAGAAAATGAAGGGTAAATTGTCAAATACCTCCAAACAGGTTCCTCCTGCGCTGGTCCCAAAACACTCATCAAAAACCACGTGAAAAAGGTTTCTGATTGTCAAAAAATCCTCATCTACGGTATCTGTATAGTTGTGTGATGTATCTAGTTATTATGCAATATTTACATAGTTACATGTGATATGTACAACGTTTTTAGATTTAGCATGCAACCATGCAGATACTGTATGAAAGGCCATTTCGTCAGCAGGAAAACCAGCTGGGGAGGGGGGGGGGCTTTGACAATTTACCCAAAAAAGTATCATAGGAAGTGTTGTATCTTATATGGTCCCGAGAACGGCTTTAAAAATTCGGCATCCACTATTTTTGCAAATGATCATGGCCTAATACATGCATACATCAACTTTCCTGTGCCTTTGGATACTTGTTGCTTGTTGATTAAAAAATATAAAATGTTGCATAGTCGAATGCAACCATCCAATATAAAAGCAAAAAATATCGAAATCGCATGAAAATTATTGTATACAATCATTAGTTTATGGACCTAAATGACCATCAACGATCGCGTTTCTTACTAAAATACTTAAGATCTCGGTTGGTCACTACTTTCGGATCGTTTCTTCTCACTGTTAGAGATAATGTGTGATAAACTAGTTGGGCTTTTGATATTAAATCCAAACCCGTATCTGTAAACTCTAGTATAAATTTATATGTATTCCTCCATAAATTAACTAATAAAAAGAATTCTATTTTTTCCTCAAATTCCTTGTCATAGTATCAGAGCCATGTTTCGCCAAACTTTAGCCGCTGCCAACCTCCACCATCAAACCCTAGCCACACCAGACCTCGCTTTCAGATCCTTGTCATCACGCACCATTGCACCAAATCTCGCACCACCGCACCAGATCACCGCACCAGATCGCACACCACCGCACCAGATCACCGCACCGCCACCGCACCAGATCGCACCGCTGCATCAGATCACCGCACCACTGCACCGGATCTTGCACCATCGCTGTATCACCGCTGCATCACCATCGCATCACCAATCACCACTGCATCCTACATCACCGCATCGTATTTATGATCTGATTCAGATCTGATCTGGATTCACACAATATTATCTAGACTTTTTCGTTGGTTGTTGGATGTTGGATGTTGATGCGGATGTTGATTTAATTATTGTTGGTTGTTGTTCGTTGTTTATTATTGATTGTTGATCATTGTCCATCGTTGGTCGTTGTGGTTGTGGTTGATCCTTACTGCTGGAATCATGTCAATGATATCGGGTAATGGAGGAAGCTTATTTACCTTGGCTGATTTTATTCTGATGGTATCGACAAAGCTTATTTACCTCGATGATAATTATACCCAATGGTCTGTTGCAGTTGAGACCTTCTTGATGGGTAAACGGAAGTTGCATTATTTGCTGAAAAGTCCTCCTGCTAAGGACAATGATGAGAAGAAATATGATGATTGGCTTGTTGAGATGCGTAGATTTAAACTTGGTTGTGGAATAGTATGGAATCTTAAGTGAACAATAACGTTGTGTTTTTGCCTACGTCGAAAGAGATATGAGAGCAACTTAAAAATACATATTCAGCTTCGAGTAATGTTGCATTCATTTATCAGCTGTATCAGTATTATTTCTTGGTGGAGAAAGGAGCGAACTCTCTTGAAGACCATTACTCGTCTTTCAATAAATTATGCCAGAAATTGGATTTGTATCAGCCTATTTCTTCCAATGTTGCGGAAATGAAGAAGCAACGTGAGATGCTGAATGTTGTGCGTTTTTATCGAGTCTTCCCCCGGAGCATGAGTCCATTCGATTTGCTATTTTAGGGAGTTCAGAGATTCCGACCCTTTATGAAGTATTCTTCAGGTTACGTCATTCTTCCGTGTCAGATCTCTCGTCTAATATGCGTAGTGATAATAATATGGATAAGTCTGCATTGGTGACCACATCTAACAGTACACATGGTCATGGTCGTGACTATTTTTATGGTGGTCGTAGTGGTAGTCGTGATGGAGGACGTGGTCGTGGTGGTGGTCGAGGTGGAAAGTTGTGCACACATCGTGGAAAATCAGACAATTATGTTGACTTTTATTAGGATCTATATGTCGGACCTTCTGCTAATCATCCTCTCAAGGTGGTATATTGGAGTACTCGCATCCCACTGCTCCATCTGATACGACATTTTCGACCTCAAAGATAATATCTATTTCTTAGGAATAGTATCACATGCTCCTGTCTACTCAGCGGTCTGCTTCTATTGCCATGGTAACCCATACTTCAGGTACTCCTATAGTTTGTAGTGCAACTACCAAGCGTTGGATCATTGATTCAGGTGTTTTAGATCATATGACAGGTAATCGTGATTTTTTTATTTCCTTCACACCGTCTACATAAAAATCTCATCTCAGATAGATCTTCCTCCACTATCACTAGAGGTGGGTCGGTACATCTATCCAAGGATCTTTCGCTTTCATCTGTTTATCATGTTCCACGATTTTTTATTAGCTTATTGTCCGTTAGAAAACTTACAAGATCATTGAACTGGCATGTGACATTTTATCCTTCACATTTTGTCTTTAAGGATCTGCAAACCAGCAAGCTGATTGGTAGCAGCGGACATGAATCTCAAGGTCTTTATTATTTGAATACGGATGATGTTTTTTCTTCAGATTCTGCAGTTTTGTCCTCTTCAGTTTCTCCTCTTCAGCTCCACTATTAGATGGGTCATCCCAATTTGAAGTTTCTTCAGGATTTATTCCTGCATCTTAAGTCAATAAAATCACTTGATTGTGAGTCGTGTCAATTTGGTAAATATCATCGTGCATCTTTTCCTATTTGTGAGAGTCGTATATTGATCCTTTTCATTTAGAGCATTCAGACATTTGGGGTCCCTTCAATGGGCCATCATATTTAGGTTTTAAATATTTTTTCATAATTGTGGATGATTTTTCTCTTATCACTTATTTGTACTTGATGAAAAATCACTTGAATTAAGTAATATATTTTATGTCTTTCATCTGAAAGTTCAAAACTAATTTGGTGTGTCGTTGAAAATCCTACGTACAGATAATGTAAAATAATATATTTATGATTATTTCAATAAATATATTGCTAATAATGAGATTGTACATCAGACGTCTTGCTCATATACCCCTCAACAAAATGGGTTGTTGAAAGGAAAATGTGTCTTTTATTGGAAGTTGCTTGTTCTTTGTTGTTTTATATGCATGTTTCTAAAAATTACTGGAGTGATATTGTTTTAAAGGCATATTATCTTATTAATCTTCTACCCACTCTTACTTTGGGAAGAAAGTCTCCTCATCATGTTTTGTTTCCAGGGATTTCATATTTTCCACTACCTGCTAAGTGTTCGGCAGTGTATGTTTTATTCATAGACTTACTGCTGGAGGAGATAAATTGGATTCTCATGCTATTAAGTGTGTTTTCTAAGGATACTCACGACTTCAGAAAGGCTATAAATGCTTTGATCCTATATCGAATAAACATTATGTTTCAGCAGATGTCACTTTTTTGACAATGTACCATATTTTTCTCTGTCAAGTGACTCCTCTACCGAACCATCCATGTTATCTCATAATTGTTTACCTCTTGTGGATGTTGATTTGAGTCCTGAAGAACCGTAGGTTATTCCTAGCAAACCATCAGTCCATCATTTTTATTCACGAAGGCCACAATTACAGCTAGCTACTCAATCAGCTCTGCAATTTGTAGATTCCGCACAAGCTCCACAATCTGACCTCGATATTCCTATTGTGTTACGAAAAAGTACACGCTCTTGTACTCATCATTCTATATTGAATTTTGTTTGCTACTCACAATTGTCATTCAGATATTAGCCATTTGTATCCTCCTTATCATCCACTTCCTTATTTGGTTCTTTACATAAAATTTTGGGTCACCCTGGTTGGAAAAAAGATATGGAGGAAGAGATAAATGCTATGTATCAGAATGATACGTGGGATTTGGTTCCTTTACCGTCTGATAAATCATCAGTTGGATGTCGTTGGGTGTACACTATTAAATATCATCATAATGAGACTATTGAGCGACTGAAAGATTGTCTTGTTACTATAAGCTATACACAGATGTATGGAATTGATTTCGCGGAGAAGTTTTCTCCAGTATCGAAGCTTCCATCTATGTGCATTCTGATTTCTTTAGAAGCAAATTTGAATTGGCCTTTATATCAGTTGGATATCAAGAATGTATTTCTCCACGGTGACTTTGAAGAAGAAATATATATGGACAAATGATTGGAAGAGGTTTTATGTGTGCTTTCGCTTTTAAAAGATGAATAAAAGAATAGTTAACCGCAATCAAGAACGGAGTCGCTTGGTAGCTAGCCGGTTGAGTACGGGTCGGTCCACAGGGATTTTGTGTATTTTCTATTTGTTCTAACGAGTTAATTCCAATTGTGGTAGGATTGATTATCACTAAAAACTGAAATGAGTTTGATTAGAATTAAAATCTTGCTAGGGTTAGGTTTAGGTTAAGTTTGGAAAGTCAATATTCCTTACCGCTTTCTATGCCCTAATTGAGAACTATTTAGGTGTTAAGGTAATAGTTAACAAAGTGGATTAGTACCATCGGGAAGAAACTAGGTTTCTTCCTCTAGGTTCTTGTCTGTCCTTTCTTAACTCTTACCCTAACCTCCATGGAAAATATACACAACCGGTCTTTAACTATAGTATCACCGATACCTCGTGGGATAGGGTGCCGTAGTGAGCGGTGTGTGTATGTATGCATAGAGTCCTATTTAAAATGTTGAATGGGCAAGAAAGGGGTGAGAGATTTTCATCTCTCAAACCTTCCCCAAACCTAACCCTAACAAGTGAGGAACTACTCACTCATTAGGGAATTGATAAAAGAGTTCATTTTTATAATTTTAATTTAACAACTACGGCAGATAAATAAAAGTTATAACTACGGCAGATAAATAAAATTTATAACTATGGCAGAAATGAAATTAAACTAAGGCAAGATAAAGAAAACTTACTTTTTATTTGATGCACTCTTCAAACATTACAGCGAATAGAATTTTGAATTTGATAAATAAAAAGAGGCATAGGAAGAGGCATGCTCCAAAAAGAGCCTTAGGGTTCCTATTGATAGATTATAGAAAACCCTAGGGTTTACATCCGATCCCTATCTATATTTACAAAACTATCCTGAGAAGCCTAGTCAACGCACCGCCATCCGTCAAATTTTGCACCGACACGTGCTCACCATGGCCGCGGATCCGCGGCCATATGGTGGGGTCTTTGGCTGGATTTTTCTGGGCTGCTTCATGTTGCATTTGGCTTCTGGTTTCTTCACTTGGTTTCTCAGATTGTCTTCTAGTTTCTTCCAGATTTCCACAGTGCAGAATATTGTGGACTTTTACCGTTTGCTTCGTGTTGAAGTCTTGAATCTTGCGCTGCCTTTGTACTTTATGAAATTGTTCATTGATATTCATTTGATCCTCAAACTGTAGGCATGATCAAGATTCTTCTATCTGTTGGTCGTAGTCTCACTTTTGTATCGTCTTTTCATCATTTTCACTGTTTTGTTTCGAGAACCTGTAACCTGCAACTATGTAGCAGACATGGATCAAAAGCATCTGTTTATTTGTAAAATGAATAAGAATGGAGAATATAACAATGCAGAATTATGATATGAATAAATACCCCCAAACTTATCTTTTGCTCGTCCTCGAGCAAAACTAGTTTTATTCTCGAAAAAACCTAATCTCACTTTCGCAGGGAAACTCGATTGCATTGACCTCGTGCAATAAGCCGTTAAACCTCTAGGTGTCCCTAATAGGAGGAGTGTTGTCTCCTGAGGGTTTTCAGCGGATACTACCCACAAAATCCTATCAATTTAGCCTATTGACTTTTATTCTTCAATTCGGTTCTCTAGCAAGAAATTCTATTATCTTCAACTCAGAAATTATCAACCCGTATTTTTCACGCTTTCTTATCATTTAACTTAAGATTGTATATGTTCTGTAAATTCACTTAGCTTTAAGCATCTTTTGAGTTTTCCTTCTAAGGTTCCATCTCAATTTAGGAATTTTTATCATCTCTACTAAAGATATAAGTCCTATTTTTCATTCCTATCTCTCATCCAAACCCCAATCATATACCCCTACGTGTGTATATGTATCACCCTTACACTTGGAAATTCAATTCAAGCTCTTATACTCTTGTCCATCGTCCAAAGTACTTTTAGTTTGTGAATTTAGATTAAATTGCTCACACATCCTTCATGCGACCGTTAATACTTCTTGAGGTACTAACGACCGATTACAAAATGTGTTTGCACATTAAGGCGTAATTTCTCGTCTTGTAATAGCTAAGGCTTTAACAGTGACTCCCAAACCAGTTGGTCTAAGGCACTAGGTGATAAAGCACCATCGCTAAATATTTTTTCTATTTATGCAGTCTTAAGTAATTACAAAACCAGTGTTCATTTTTTTATATCTCTTTATTCACACTTGTATTTTTATTTTATTTTCCTTCATACTAAGGACTTTAGACAAGAGCATTTCAAGGTCTCCTCTACTATTCCAAGTTTCAATGTTCGTGTTTGTGCAAGTTGTAGGGTATATATTTTCAGAATTTAGACTTAAGCTTAGGGATTATTTTTCAGACTTACACTTTAATAAAAATATCGATACTCTTCCCTTATTTTGACTTAGCCCAAGAAGTGAACTCAAAATTTATCTATTTCTAAGTAAACTACAAAGACATATATTTTCTACCGTTAAATTTTAAGAAAGGTTATTTTTAGGGTTTTTAATTCACTAAGTTTTGGATCTAGTTTTTCCTAGCTAGTTAACCGTCTTGTCAAGTCAATTATGGCCAAAATTGAATTTTTCAATTTTTATGGGGTTTTAAAATAAGTATGCAACTGCAAAATTATACATATGAATGCGAAGGAAAAAAGCTTACCGAGCACACCCCCAAACTTAAACTTGACAGTGTCCCTACTGTCATGCCACACCAAGAGGGTCAAAAATGTCGGCACTCCCCTGTTTATTTATTTATTTATTATATTTATTTTATTATTAACAAAAAAAGAAAACAAAATATATACACAAAAAGGTTCCCCCCAAACTTATTTTTGACTCACCACTTTGAGTTAAAAAAAATTATTTTCAAGAGCCAAATTATAACCCCCTCCCTAAACTTAAATTAAACAATGCTAAGCTTTTTAAAGAGGGAAGTCAAAGTTATCGGTCAATGCCAAGCTCTGCAAAGACCAAAAGTGAACACCAACCATTCGAAGAATTTATCAATGTAACATATAGGTTGGTGGAAGAACATGTTATATAGAGCCAAGAAGAAGTGGGGAAGAGATAAGTGGTGGTATGGACAGGGTTTGCGTGAACGTGAATGTGAGGAGATAAGAGATGAATAAAAACAAGAATGTGAATGATTAGAACTGATTGGAATATTTGCATTATCGTATTTTATTAGAAGAAAAGGTGATGGTTCAACTTCTATAGGTGGAGGTTGATTAACCACAAAATTCTCGAGGTGTTTCTGTGGATCCTTTACTGGCTTGGCATCATCCATCATATGTATATGATGTTCAACTATGAGGGGACTAATCCCCTTGATATCCGCCATAGTCCAGCTAAAAGCTTGCCGGTTATTTTGTAAGACCATTAAAAAGGCTTTCTCTTGCTCGAGAGCTAGAGATACCGAGATGATAACAGGAAGGGTCTCATTCCCACCTAGGTAAGCGTATTTACGGTGAGACGACAAAAGCTTGAGTTCGAGTTTTTGAGGCGAAACAATTGAAGGTAAAATTGGTGAAACTATCTCGAACTCGAAGGATTCCAACAATGGTTCGAAGTGAGTGTAAGCAACCGAGTCGGATGGTTCAACTAACTCATCCGAAAATTCAAAAGACTCAAACTCGGGTAGTAAGCCTTCAAAATCGTCCGAAAAAGTGAAACACTCGTAATCGTTATCGGTTGCAAAAACTGTGTCAGATTCAAGGAGGAACGCACTAGTGGCGTCAAAGCTGTTGTGATCAAACAAAAAAATTTCGAGCTCACAGTCCTCCTGCATGATTTCGTGGATCGAGCAAACATCAAGTATATTAGCTTTAGGCTCAGAGGGCAGACTTCCTATCTTGTAAATGTTGAACTTACTTAACATTTTCCCGAAGGATAGAGTCATAGAGCCGTTGCGACAGTTGATTGCAGCATTGGAAGTGGCCAAAAATGGTCGACCGAGGATCAACGGAATTTGGTTCCGTGGGTTAGCCACAGGCTGTGTGTCCATAACAATGAAATCAACAGGGAATATGAAGTCCCCTACTTTGATCAACATATCCTCTAACTCACCCTTAGGATGGGTGATGGATCGATCAGCCATTTGGAGAGTACAATGAGTGGGTTTCAACTCTCCAACACCTAATTGCTCATAAACGGAATAGGGAAGTAGGTTAACACTGGAACCAAGATCTAAAAGTGCTCAATTGATGTTCTTATCCCCAATTGTTATTGAAATTGTAGGACAGCCAGGGTCCTTGCGTTTTTGGGGCAAAGGTTGAGGTTGGGTAATAGCATTGCTCACGGCACTAGCTACGAGTACTTTCTTGGGTACCTGAGACTTTCTCTTCGTGGTGCATAAGCCCTTTAAGATTTTCGCGTAAGAAGGAACTTGTTGGATTGCATCCAAAAGAGGTATGTTAATGCTAACCTGCTTGAATAACTCCACAATCTTCTCCATTTGGGGAGTTGGTTTATTGGATCTCAACCTGTTTGGAAATGGAACATTTTGAAAATTTGTTGAGTCCAATGTCTGTGGAGTAGATTGCGGAGTTGGAACGGATCCCAGTGTTAGTGTGTTCGTGAAGTGAGATGTGGGTCCGTTCGAATTAGAAGAAGTAGAGCCTTGTAAAGAATGTAGAACATGCTCTAACGAAGAAGATGATGATGAAGAAGAAGAAGAAGAAGAAGAAGAAGAACCGGCAGGGGTGTCATCACTATTACCCACATTATTGTGCAACACTCTTCTAGATCTCAACGTGGTCACAGCACTTACATTATGATTTTGTTGTTCATAAGCAACATGTGCGTTGTGTGTGTGACCGGGATTTGGCAATGGTTGAGACGGAAGCTTTCCCTTTTCTCGCTCGCTTAACGCAGCATTTAGTTGTGCAATTTGGGCCTCGATTGATTTGATACTCTGATCATGTGAAGCACTATTTTGCACCAAAGATTGAATGGAAGTCTCCAACCTTGCTGCGGTTTGTGTAGATTGTTTTAAAAACGCATCTAGACTTCGTTCTAGCGAGGAAACCTTATCATTATTTGGTTGAACAAAATTGTTTTGAGGATAAGAGTTGTTGGGTACAAAATTGTTCATTTGGTTTGGATAAGGTTGGGGTTGGAAAGATTGTTGATATTGAGTTTGTTGAGGTGCTTGTTGTTGTGGAGGAGGAGGCTTTTGAAAGTTGTTATTGCCTTGGAATTGTTGATTTTGATTCCAAGAAAAATTTGGGTGGCTCCTCCAACCAGGATTATAAGTCAAAGAGTATGGATCATTTGTTTGTCCTTGCTGAAAGGCAGCATTGACTTGACCTTGTCCTTGAACAGGCGAATTGTAAGGACACTCTTCAGTAAGATGGGACGGATCCGAACAACAAGCACAAACTGTGCATGGGGGTAAAGCTGGGGCAGGAGAAGGCAATGAGAATTTGCTCTCAATTGCTTCTAGCTTTTTCGTAAGTGCGGCCATTTCAGCCTTCATTGCAATTGACATATCAAGTTGATGTATACATGCCCTAGACTGACCTGATGAAGTAGATGAGGTGGTCTTAGTGCTTTCCCACTGAAGTGTTTGTTCAGCAAGATCGTCGAAAAATTGCCAAGCTTCCTCGCTAGATTTTGTAAGAAAGTGATATTGACAAATGGTTTCCAACATATGCTTAGTTGCTGGGTTCAGTCCTTCGTATAAAGATTGGCAAAGTTGCCAATTTTCAATACCGTGATGAGGGCATTGAACAAGTAGGTCTTTAAATCTTTCAAAACACTTCCAAAAAGGTTCGGAAGGAAGCTGGGAAAGTTGAATAATTTCGTTGCGAATTCTCGCGGTCTTGTGGTGTGGGTAAAACTATTTTAGAAAAGCCTTAACAAACTCTTCCCAATTTTTTATCGAGTGTGATGCTGTGCTATATAACCAATTTTCGGCTAGGTCACATAAGGTGAATGGAATGACACGTAGCCTTATAGCATCATCAGAAAGTTGTGTTGTCTTCATCATTGCGCAAACATTCTGGAATTTGTTTATGAAGATGTAGGCATCTTCGGATTCCAGCCCGTGAAATTTGGGCAACATATTGATGAAGTGGGGTTTAATCTCACAGTTATCCCCATTAGCCGGTGGAAGTTAAAGACAAGTGGGTAAAGCGGTGCGGATATGGTAGAAAAGATCGTGGAGCGCGATTCGTTGGGGCGCTTCAACAGGTCGGTGTGGTGGGTTATTCGCACCTAGTGGAGGTGGAATCAGTCCCGCGGGTAAGAGATTGTTAGGATTGAATCCCGACATCTCCTTAGAAGGCGAAGAATTTGAAGGTGAAGGTAAAGAAGTGGATGGAATTTCGACTTCGGAGTCGAAAGCGTCATCAGTCGGCACTAACGAGACACGGACTAAACGGGCGCTAGTGTCCCTAGTCCAACCGGACATATACTAAAGAGGTAGTGTAGTCAAAAAGGTAAAAACAGAAGGTGGGGGTAAGAAAACGTCAATGGAAGGAAGCGGGTGTAAGTGGGGTGCAATGGATTTCTTATGGACAAGTGGCAAGTTTTTGTAAAAAAATTTCCGTTTTGTGTTTTTTTATAAGGAGCTTTTTGCAAAATAAAAAGATTAGACACACGTTCAAGCAATCACAATATGCACAATCAAGCCTAGATCTAGGGTCACCTAGATCAACTAGACTGGTCCTAACTGTTCCAAAGGGCAAGTTGTGAGGACCTCAAATCGCCTCTTCACTGCCAATTGTGGCCAGATAAGCACAAGTAGAGAAAGGAGGGATCCGCTCACGAATCACCGTGAGACGGGCCTTTTAAAGTTACTTTTCCCCACTTGTCTAGCCTAGGCACCACAAAGTCTGGTTTAGATAAACGATCGATGCCTACAACTATTTCTTTGTCCCATCGAGCACGACAGTCCTTATAGGCTGAGTCTAATCTTTTTTAATTAACTCGATGGTCAATGCAATATGCTTTTTTTGATTTTTGGGGTCCTAGGAAGGGTAATGAAATCCCCACCCAATCTGGATTGGTGTTCAAGCCCCTTAAAATCAATTTTAAAAGATGCAAAGCAGTAAACAAACAAAACAGTTGCCAATTTCTTTTTATTTTATTGCGACGCAAAGAATCCTGCATAAGATTAAGTTATTGGAGAAGGGGAGAAGTTTTTGCGCAAAGAACCCTGCAGGAAATTTTTCAGAGGAGATCAGGGGGTTACAGAAGAAGAAAAGAAAGCTTACACAGGGGTTTTGGGTTGCTGACGTCAGCAACCCGCGGCGGATCCGCGGTCAAAAGGAGCTTCTGGCGGCGGTTCCGCGGTCAAGTCGTCGGTTCAGATCCCAATTTTTTTTCTGTTTCTCTGTTCTGATTTTCCTCTGTCTGTTCAGATCTGATGTTTGTTGTTTTTCTCACTGGAATTTTCCAGATCTGAATCCGTTCGTTGATCCTGCACAATTCAAACAAAACACCCTTCAAAAAATAACAAGATGATAAATTTTTTATATTTTTAATTTTTCAGTTTTTAATGATTTTTTTAATTTTTATATTAACCCGAAATTACAAAAAGAAAATAACTACGCCATCCCCGGCAACGGCGCCATTTGATTGGAAGAGGTTTTATGTGCGCTTTCTCTTTTAAAAGATGAATAAAAGAATAGTAAACCGCAATCAAGAATGGCGTCGCTTGGTAGCTAGCCGGTTGAGTACGGGTCGGTCCACAGGGATTTTGTGTATTTTCTATTTGTTCTAACGAGTTAATTCCAATTGTGGTAGGATTGATTATCACTAAAAACTGAAATGAGTTTGAATAGGATTAAAATCTTGCTAGGATTAGGTTTAGATTAAGTTTGGAAAGTCAATATTCCTCACCACTTTCTATGCCCTAATTAAGAACTATTTAGGTGTTAAGGTAATAGTTAACAAATTGGATTAGTACCATCGGGAAGAAACTAGGTTTCTTCCTCTAGGTTTTTGTCCGTCCTTTCTTAACTCTTACCCTAACCTTCATGGAAAACATACACAACCGGTCTTTAACTATGGTATCACCAATACCTCGTGGGATAGGGTGCCGTAGTAAGCGGTGTGTGTATGTATGCATAGAGTCCTATTTAAAATGTTGAATGGGCAAGAAATGGGTGAGAGATTTTCATCTCTCAAACCTTCCCCAAACCTAACCCTAACAAGTGAGGAACTACTCACTCATTTGGGAATTGATAAAAGAGTTCATTTTTATGATTTTAATTTAACAACTACGGCAGATAAATAAAAGTTATAACTACGGCAGATAAATAAAATTTATAACTAGGGCAGAAATGAAATTAAACTAAGGCAAGATAAAGAAAACTTACTTTTTATTTGATGCACTCTTCAAACATTACAGCGAATAAAATTCTGAATTTGATAAATAAAAAGAGGCATAGGAAGAGGCATGCTCCAAAAAGAGTTTTAGGGTTCCTATTTATAGATTATAGAAAACCCTAGGGTTTACATCTGATCTCTATCTACATTTACAAAACTACCCTAAGAAGCCTAGTCAACGCACCGCCATCCGTCAAATTTTGCACCGACACGTGCTCACCATAGCCGCGGATCCGCGGCCATATGGTGGGGTCTTTGGCTGGATTTTTCTGGGCTGCTTCCTGTTGCATTTGGCTTCTGCTTTCTTCACTTGGTTTCTCAGATTGTCTTCTAGTTTCTTCCAGATTTCCACAGTGTAGAATGTTATAGACTTTTACCGTTTGCTTCGTGTTGAAGTCTTGAATCTTGCGCTGCCTTTGTACTTTGTGAAATTTTGATTGATCTTCATTTGTCCCTCAAACTGTAGGCATGATCAAGATTCTTCTATCTGTTGGTCGTAGTCTCACTTTTGTATCGTCTTTTCATCATTTTCACTGTTTTGTTCCGAGAACCTGTAACCTGCAAATATGTAGCAGATATGGATCAAAAGCACCTATTTATTTGTAAAATGAATAAGAATGGGGAATATAACAATGCAGAATTATGATATGAACAACCAACCACCTGGTTTCATGGTTGAGAGGGACACATACAAACTATGAAGACTGCGAAAAGATATATATAGGCTCAAGTAGTCTTATCGGGCTTAGTTTGGTAGATCCAGTGTCGTTGTGCACGAGTTTGGTTTATATCAGAATGATTATACTGTTTTTACATGAGTCCTTAAAGAAAAGAGAATTATATTAGTGATTTATGTTGATGATATTGTTATCAGTGGAGATGATGCTGGCGAGATTGTTGTTCTTAAGAAATTTCTCCATATCACTTCTATACAAAAGACTTGGGATTATTGCGATATTTCTTGGGGACTGAGGTTGCACGCTCCCTAGAAAGTATTTGTTTGTCTCAGAGAAAGTATGTCCTAGATATTCTAAAAGAGACTGGACTTTTGGGTACCAAGCCTATAGATACACCGATGGATTCTAATATGAAACTCTATGATGATCGAGGAGAATTATTAGAAGATCCAGGAAGGTACCGTCGATTGGTTGGAAAGATTAATTATCTTACGATAACAATACCAGACATCTCTTTTACCGTTAGTGTGGTGATCCAGTTTATGGATTCTCCAAGAGAGCCTCGTTGGAGGGCAGTTATTCGTATTGTTCACTATTTGAAGAATTCACCTGGTCAAGGGTTAATTTACCACAATGATGGAGATGTTCAACATTTGATGGGATTTCATGATACTGATTGGGCGGGATCTCCTATTAATATGAGATCTACTACCAGATATTGTACCTTCTTCGGTGGTAATCTTGTATCATGGAGAAGCAAGAAACAATCAGTTATGGCTAAATTAAGTGCGGAAGCTGAATACCGTGCTATGGCTCATACTACGTGCGAGTTGATTTGGATAACTAACCTATTAAGTGAGCTTAAATTTCAAATTCATCGTCTTATTCCTCTCTTTTGTGACAATCAAGAAGCAATTCATATTTCGTCTAATCCTGTTTTTCATAAGAGAACCAAGCACATTAAACTTGATTTCTATTTTATTCAGGAAAAGAAGAAGAATGGATTTCTTAACCCTCAATAAAGCAAGGATCAACCAGCAGATATTCTCATAAAGGCATTGGGAAAAGCAAGAATTGAATTTTTATATAACAAGATGGGTCTACATGATATATATGCACCAGCTTGAGGGGGACTGTTAAAGATAATATGTAATAAAATAGTTAGGTTTTTGATATTAGATCTAAACCCGTATTCGTAAATTCTAGTATAAATTTATATGTATTCCTCTATGAATAGCTAATAAAAAGAATTCTATTTTTTCCTCAAATTGCTTGTCAGTTACTAAAATACTTAAGATCTCAGTTGGTCACTATTTTCGAAATTGAATTGAGTTTTTGTGAGGAAATAAGAGCGAAATTTGGGAGCATTATAAATATGTTTCGACACTCGGTTATGCTTAATGAAGCAGAAGCATAAGAAGCAGTTTCCTCTAAGGAGGCTTTTAACAGGTTTGAGGAGACCAAGGTTCAATTGGCAAATAAGATTAAAGAGCTTTCAGAAAAGAGAGGCTTGGAGAGCTCAAGATGCATCATGGTTCGACATGAGATGGACGTTCTTTTATATGCTATTGTTTTCGAGATTGGCGACGCTACATGGAATTCAAGTTTGAAACTTGAACGTGCAAAGGGATACGCCATGGCAGCAAGAGAGTTGAGTGTTTCGCTCTACACCTTAAATAATGACATAGCGTACGTAGTGTGGGTAGATATCTTCTACAGACAGCTCGGGGCAGATGTCATTCTGCAGTGATGAGATAAACCCTAGAAATTCTAGGGGGTGGAGATAAAACTTTAAAATTTAATTAATCAAAAACATAACATCCTCTAAAGCTTACATGAAAGCCTTTATACTGGAATAAGATAATCTAAATCTGATAAAATATAATCTAAACAAAGGTCAGATCTGGGGTGGTGGTGTGTTCATGTTTGGAGGCGTGCGTTTTATGCAATGTGGTGTTCAGATCCGGAAAAAGAGTTGATTTTGAACTACCGATGGTTCAATCCGTCCATATAATGACATAATTATGCCAATTTGGTGAGTGAAAGGTCTGTTCTACGATGTGGGAACAATCTAGTTATGTGGAAAGCTCGATTTGTTGTTTTGGTGGTCGGATCCGGCAAACGAATATCGAACTCAACGATGAGAAATGTTGATCCAACGATATTTTGGAGTCCATTAATTCATAGGATGTCGAGGTTGCATCGAAGATGTTTGATTCTGAATAGTAGATGATATGGTTGGAAAAGATGAGTATGATCATGGGACAAGTAGATGTTATGGTTGGAGAAGAAGATGAGTATGATCACGTGACAAGTAGATGTATAGATGTTACGGTTGGAGAAGATGGGTATGTTTCCTGATTTAAAATCAGGAAAGCTTCTGGGAAAGGCTTCAAAAAGGGGCCGCGTGCTTACACGTGACCAGCAGTCACGTGTTGACACGTGACATATAAAGCAGCAGAAAAGGCCCTTTGGTTCCCTGAATCAAGTCAAGGAAAAGATTCCCTGATCAAGTCAAGGAAAAGGTCCTCTAATCAAGTCAAGAAAGAGAACGACAGAAGAGGTCACGTGTTGGCACGTGTCGCTCGAAGCAGCAGACCAGTCCTTCAGTCGAATAAAAAAGAAGGAGGCTCCTAACAGGGGTCACGTGTTCACACGTGACCAATGGTCACGTGTTAACACGTGATGGCTGAAACAGCAACCAGAAGACAGCGCAGAAAGAAAGAGCACTCTTCATTCCGGAGGGGTCACGTGTCCACACGTGATCATGGGTCACGTGGTCACACGTGACCGGCTTTCAAAACTCATGTTGACGACAGAATTAAATTCTGGAGGAGGTTTAAATCTTTCTGAAGGAAAGTAACTGTCTGGGGCCAATCAAATTAAAGATTCAGAGATGATTAAAGATCATCTATTTATGGAAAATCTCGGGTTTGGAAAGATTTCCCCCTTAAATCTAACCAAAATAACAAAAGAGAATCCCTGGATTTGAAATCCAATGGTGAATGAAATTCACCTAATAATCCAAAGGTCCAGAATGAACAATGGATGCAAATCAAATATCCCATGAAAGATTTACCAAAACTAATTGATTCAGCCGCTTCTCCTATAAGTAGGAGCCAAGAGACACAAAGAGGGATATACATAGAGAGAGACATACATACGCAGAAGAGAAGAAAAGGAGAGAGCTTTGATACTTCGAGGAATTGAGAGCTTCTGCAAAAGAAAACTCTAGGTAAGGAAGGGAAGGCTTCTTGAAAGAAGTAGAATTCGATTCTCAACAGAGTTTAACTCTAATATATAAAACAGAAGAATATATTTCTTCTCTCTTTGATAGAGGATCTGCAAAGTGCACATCTCCCCTTTAGGTTGAGAATTTAATTCTCAATGGGTTGAGATCCTGCCATGCAGATCCAAAACATAGAGAGGGAATGCAAGCATGAGAATTTAATTCTCGCAGAACTATAGAAATTTAATTCCTTTAAGATAAAATTAGGGCTTGACCCTGTATCATGGGAATTTAATTCCTTTAGAACAAAGAGAAATAGGGTTTAACCCTAATTAAGAATATAGTTCTGTGGAAACAACAGGAATTTAATTCCCTTAATTATAATTCTTTAAAATGGGAAGTATAATTCCTTGAAAGCTTTTATTAAGGGTTTAACCCTCTTCAGTTCTTCACATATACGAGGAGTTTAATTCCTACAGAAAATTCAGAGTTCAACTCTATTTCAGAATATAAACCTTCGAAAGGAAGTAGGAATTTAATTCCTCTGAAATCTAAAGCTCGAGGAATTTAATTCCTGAAAAAAGATCAACAGATCCTCTAAAAACGACATACATAGAGGCAGGGTCACGTGCCACCACGTGACCCCCCAAGAGATCTATAGAAAACCCTTTGAGGCAGTCCCTCACGTGACCCACGTGACCCTTAACAAAAGCTCTAACAAATGAGCATATGAATGCCCGTCACGTGCTGACACGTGATGCTCTGAAAGATGCAGTAATCTCAGCAGAATCATTAAAGGGGAGGCACTCTCACGTGTGGCCACGTGACCTCTCTTGCCTTAGTGTTTAACACTAAATTGGAACCCTCGAATCCAGTTACTGAAACAACTGTTGGGCCTTAGTGTTCAACACTAATCAAAAACTTTACTTGCAGTGTTCAATATTGACTACCTTAGTGTTTAACACTAATTTGAGGGCTCCGTTGCCAGTACTTGACACCAATCTATTTTAGTGTTTAACACTAATTTGAAAGCCTTGTTGCTGGTGTTTAACACCAACTATTCTTTTAGTGTTAAACACTAACTTGTCAACCCTATTCCCAGTGTTCAACACTGATTGCTCTGAAGTGTTTAACACTAGGCTTTGGCCCAATTGGCTAAAGGGATAGAGGCAAAGCCTCTCCCTCAATGGACCAACAAAAAGTCAATATTCCAGACCTGACTGGACTTAGCCCAAGCTGGCCATAAGTCCTCAATTTGTGATTAACTGAGCCGATGGGCTCATAACATAATTGATCAGTCTTGACCCAAATTGGGCCAGGGACTATTTAATCCACCCCGGTTCTAGGGTACATCTCTTCACTCCTTTGATACTTGGCATTGTAATCCCTCAATGTCTTCAAAGAGGTGACGGGTCCCGATGACCACTCATGATATGGACTGTGGGGTCCTTAAACCCATGCCTAACGCAAAATTCCTGGTTACGTGGAACGCGGATAACGTCACTCTTTGACCCCGTGGAAAACGTCCAGAGCGGATCCTGGTCCTTGCGGAACACGGCAGTGAACCCGTGTGAAGCATCCAGAGCGGAGCCTGGTCCTCGCCTAGCGCGGCAGTGAACCCGTATGAAGCATCCAGAGCACATACCGGACTGTGGAGTCCTTAAACCCATGGACTATGACGTCCTTAACCTTGACCGAGATGTCTTAAAACTACCCATGGACCGCAATGTCCTTAAACTACCCACGGACCGCAATGTCCTTAAACTACCCATTGACCGCAATGTCCTTAAACTACCCATGGACCGCAATGTCCTTAAACTACCCATGGACCACAATGTCCTTAAACTAGAACCATAGAGCCTCCATATGCTCTTTTGTCGGATCTAAACGGTCCTGTTTAAGTTGATCTTAGCCTCAAAGATGGCTAACGCATCCTTAAACCTCCAAGCAGACTGGACTATGAATCCCCCTAATTAACTCTGGCTCGAGGGTACATCTCTGAACCCCTCTGACACCCGTCGTTGTAACCCTTCAACGTCGTCAGAGAGGTGATGGGTCCCGATGGCCACACATACGATGGACCACTATGTCCTTAAACTGGAACAATGAAGTCCAAACGCTCCTTTGTCGGATCTAAACGATCCCGTTAAGTTGATCTTAGTCTCAAACTAGACTAACGTATCCTTAACAAATGTTTGAGTTGATCTTAGCCTCAAGTATGGCTAACGCGTCCTCAAACCAAACCCCCAAACCCAAATCTAAGATAACACGGATTTGGACTAGTCCACGCCCTACGGGCGACGACATAACTCGGTCTCCGTAAACGATCCACGGGCAATAAAACATAAAACAAAAACACACGACACGAAGTGACCATCTGGAGAAGGAGAAAGTTGTTACCGCGATGCGGTAGCGTAATTAACTGCAGGGGCTTGCGCCTGTAGGGAAGAGCGTCCCCACAATCAAAAAACCCCTCAAACGAGGGGGAATCTGACGAAGTCTGCTACATCGGACGCATCCGTCTAAACCTCCGATACATGGCGCCATGGATCAACTTGGCATCTTCGGAGAGGTGGACGGATAGCACCTATTGGCATCTGCCCCGAACCTCAGGCGAGACGGCCCGACGTCCCGCGTGTCCGTTCGGAGGGGAACAGATTCTGGCACGCCCGGTGGGACCTTTTCCTCTTTCCACTCCACACTTCGTGTGTCGTGATTCGCGAACCAATCGCGGTTCGCCAATGATTGCCCTTGGGTTTCAAGATACTAAGAATTGGCGTCTTGCCTATTGCAGAAAACAAAGGATCGATGGCTGCTACTTTCGCGAAGTCCTTCAACTGCTCAAACTGCAATTGCGACCAACGCTCTACCTCGCCAGGAGGTATAGCCTATGGACCCCAAGCTGCTTCGTTGTTCACAATGCCGGTGGACCAAGTGACTCAAGCCACTACCGGATTGTTTTTTGGGACTATGCTCCCCCCATCAAGCTTCGTGGCGCCGGTGCTGACAAAGGAAACTCTCAGGAAGTCGGTCTTTGATCGTCTTACCCCTGCCGCGGCTCCTCTCAACGAGTCGCCCAACGTCAACGCCTCGGTCTTCTCTAGATTGGGCCAGAAATCTTGCGAACTCATCATGGGGCCTACAATCTCAGAGAAGGCTGCTTCTAAGAAAGCGGCCGCTCCTGCCTCCGAAATCGCCAAGGCGGTTTCCCCGGTCAAGAAATCGATCTTCACAAGATTAACAGCTTCGACTCCCGCTCCCGCTGCACAAAGGACATCGGTCTTTGACAGGCTAACACCAACAACGACCCCCCACCCACACAGGGGGCAAGACGAAACTATTCTTATAGCTGACTCTACGCCGTCTGCTCGACGCGCTCGACGTCGTCATTGGCGCCGAATAAGGAAGGCTGGGGGCAACTCCCCCTCTGGATTGACTCCACCAGCCCCGGTGGTAGAAGTTAATGCTGCTGTTCCAACTGGGAACAACTTCGAAATGCTAAATAAGGTGCGAAGGAATTCCCCTACTGCAGTGCTAAAGAGGTCTCCTCCCCCATCAGGAAAGGTTGTGGAAATAAAATCAGACCAGCCCCGATCTCCTCAACGGCTGTCTTCCAAAATCTATAAGGTTTGGCGGCAGGCCCGAGACTCAATCATCGATCCAAACTTCTCCCGCCAGCACAAGAAGCTGAAAATCCAACCGAAGGCTGGTCACCAGGCTAAACCCCAAAAGGCTGTCTGGACGCCCTCCTCAACGGCCCCCTCAACCTCCATGGCTCATAAAAGGAGGAAGCCAGAGAAGATCCCTCAACATGCAACGACGGCTAAAAGCAATGAGCCCAGACACCCTAAGTCTGGGGGCGCGATGGTACACACTGTTTATATGGCTTCTGGAAAGGAGGAAAGCCGCACTTCTACGGGCCACCGACCACTGACCCGATCCGTGACGAAAGCCCAGGAACAACAACAAAAGTTGCAGGAAATGATGAGTGCTATGGCCGCACTTACCGGGCCAAAAGAAAGCCCAGAAACGTCCTCAGACGCGCGCCGGGAGGAGGAAACCGACGCTGAGTTCCTTCGCCGGACATTGGAGAAAAAGGACAAAGAGGCTGCTGAACAAGCGGCTAATATACAGCGTATGGGCCTTCTCTTCCAAGATATGATAGGAATGATGATCCAACAGGACCTACCTGCTGAAGATCCCCCAATCGTTCTGGAAGACGACCGAGGAGAAACGTCAAATCCACCACCAGCCCTCTCTACGGCCAGGGAGGAGACGATCTCTAAAGCTGACTTGGCCGACTACATAGCCCAGCAAATCCGGGTCCATCATGCGACTGAGGCAGCTGGTCAAGTCGTGAAAACGGGGCGGCCGTATCCAAGCTGGTACGATCAAATCAAATACCCGCAAGGCTATACGATACCGAAATTCCATGTGTATAAGGGGACCGGCAATCCTCATCAACACGTCGCCCAGTTCCGGGCCCTCTGCGGTAACACCGGCGGTGACGATAAACTGTTGCTCCGCCAGTTCGTGGGCAGCTTATCAGAAACAGCGTTCGAATGGTATTCGGAACTCCCGAACGATTCTATCAAAACGTTCGCTGAAATGGAATTGTTATTCACTCAGCGATTCGCGAGTGCCAGCGAACGCACTCCAATAACTGCATTGATTAACGCCAGGGTAAAACCAGACGAAACCTGGGTCCAGTATGCTATACGCTGGCGGAATTTATGGTCGAGATGCGAACAACGCATTGAGGAGGCACCCGTAGTGGGCATGTTCGTGGGAACCCTAGACCCCCACGCAACTATCTCCCACTTTATGATATTTTTTAAGCCACCACATTCCAGGCTTTAATCGACAAGTTGGCTCAGATGGACCAGATGGGTCATAGGCCACCTCCCCCGAAGTCGGAACCTCGGAATGACAAGGGTAAAGGAAGGGCAACCTTTGTCGCGAATGCCCAACAGCAACCCAACGCCCCGAAACCGGCAGATCAATTGGAAGAAAGACGCCGGTATTATAATGAAAAGATGAAGCGTCCCTACTCGTTCCCACGAGACAAGACGAAACAGTTATTCGAGCTGGCAATACGCAACAGACTCATAAACCTACCAAATCCAAGACGACCGCCGCAACCCACCGAGGTGAATAACTCTAACTATTGCCCTTACCATCAAACGGTAAGCCATCCGATTGAAGATTGCTTCGTCTTCAAAGGATGGATTGAAGATCAATACCTCCAGGGGAAGTTTGTACTGTCCGAGAAGTGGAAGGTTAACCCGCCACAACCGCACACTCCTAAGAAAGCAGATACACCGGGGGCAACCTGCTCCTTTATTGAAGAAGTTCCATGGGAGGTAGTACTATCAACTAAAACCAAAAGAATGCTGAGAGACCTTAATGCGTGCCCTGCGATCGAATGGAAGGACCCTCTTGAACCTCAAATTATCGAAGGGATGTTGAGGCCCCGCCCAACTACGAAGACTCGTGATAAGGACCCGAATACTCACGCCCAGCCGTCAAAAGCTTCGAAGAAAAAGAAGAAGAAATCCAAGAAGCCCGCGAAGCTTGGAGACGAGCGCACGAAATTGCAAAAGCAAATCGACGCGCTGGAAGAATACAATCAAAAGGCGCGAACTCCTGTCACACTGCAAGAGTTTCTCGGCCACATCTTTCAAGAGAGGGATGATGGAGAGAGCTCGTCAGATGAATCCGAAGGGTATGTGGCAAGTTGCAACGTGATCTCCCACTCGTTTACCGATGATGAGAAAACTCCTAGCACTAAGAAGCTGGAGACGGGGCCCGAACCAGAGCGTGCGAGGCTGACAACTGATATGATCAATGCCTTCCTAGACGAGATTCGTCTAAAAAGTAAAGCGGATCAGGAGCGTGAGATGGCAGCATCAGAAGGAACCAAATGCGGGCGACTGAACGAAAGAGTTGAGCCACCCCTGCCAGAGCGAAAGGCATCCGAAATGGACAAGAAGATATTCAAGACAAGGAAAAGGTTCGCCAAAGCCATGTCAATGGGAATGAAGCTACCACCTTCGGAAGGAAATAGGCACGATGGGGTGGAGAGGCACCCTGATTATTGCGCATATCATCGGAAAATCTCACACCCCATAGAGGAGTGCGACGCCTTTAAGATATGGTGGCAAGGATATGTCGCTCGTCGGCAACATTTTAAGCGTATGAAACGCAAGAGCCGTCGGGAACGAAGAAGCACTGTCGACAGGCGCAGCGGAACTACTGGCAGCTGTGACATGGTCAACGTTGGGGGGTCACAAGTTCTCACCTTTGGGAGCGATTCTGATGAAGAGGTGACTCTGGGCCCTCTCTTTGAAGAGGAGGAATCGGAAGCCTGCGAAAACATTCAGCTGCGCAATCGCACACTCCCAGAAAAGAATCTCGGGCCCGTGAGCAGAAAAGATAAGGGAAAGGAAAAGGTCACTGAAGATATCACTTTAGATGACCAAGTCATGAAAGAACTAACTACCAAAGACCCTCCTAAGAAGGGTAAGGTGGACTATAACATTCTCGCGCACTTAAGGAAGCTACCCTCTCAGCTTAGCATTCTCGATGCCCTCCTATTATCAAAAGAAGCGCGGGACTCACTAATTAAGGCATTACAAGAACCTGAGCAATTCCAAGCCTTTCTCGCCACTGAAAGGATGAAGGATGAACTGGAGGAAGTGCATACAGCCGACGTCACTTTCGGTGATGAAGACCTCCTTCTCGGGACGTGCGACCACAACCGTCCCCTATATGTCTCCGGATACTGCCATGACATCAAGATAGGCAAGATCGTGGTGGATAATGATCCTCCGTTAATCTCCTTAATGTTCGGGTGTTGAAGGAAATCTGCATGAGTGTGCAACACCTCGCTCGTGACAAAATCACTATCTCCGGTTTCGATTCACAATCGTCACGGACTCTCGGATCTGTAATACTAACATTACGCTTCGGACTTCTCGTCACGGACATCAAATTTCATGTCATCGACGCCAAGACTTGCTACAACGCCTTGCTCGGTCGTCCTTGGCTACACGAATATAACATCGTCCCTTCTACACAGCATCAGTGTATGAAGTACTTTAAGGATGGCTTCGAGTATACCGTAACAGGAGAGTTAAACCCGTTCTCTGTGAACGAAGTCCGCAAATACGAAGATGCGAAATACTTTTTGCCAGACTTTGAAGATACAGAAAGGTGTCGCAACTCGGAGAACAAAGCCGCCGCCACCATCCCTGTTTTCGGAAGCGATACCGAAGAAGAGGAAGAGATAGTTTATACAGGGCCATCTCAACGCAACAACCGGGAGACGCCCGCCCCCATACTGGTCTTCGAAAGTGATTCAGAAGATGAGGTCAATGCCGTATTCTCCAATCGGCTTTCAATGCAAGCACCCCTTAGCGATGGCCATAGTTTGCAAATCACCATGGTACCGCGAGAACACTACAAGGATCTCGACACGCTTCAAGCTCACAGTGTGCAGGACCTGCAAACGTTTTACGTCCCTCCCAGGCGTAGGGGTGAGAAGGTGATCCTATTCTACCGATCCTCAGAGTCGAAAATAGAGAAAGAGATCTGGCATGGCGCAGATGCTACATGCGACAGACTCCAACCCATCCGTCTGCCCAGATACTATACGAACGGATTAAAGAAGCTATTGAAGCGCCAAGGAGTACCCTTAAAACAAACTGTTCGACAGGCTCGGTTCTACAACAGGATTTGGGATGTCCCTGGAACCCAATGCAAATTGCCCAACGGGAAAATGGAGACACTTGGGATTGGATACGCGAGAACCGGAAAACGAGAGCGGGCCCACAGCAGCTACGCTATATATACCTTTGATGAAGAAGAGGACGCCCTGTCAGGAGATGCCGACCCCTCATCAAAACTAGACCCCGCGATTGAAGCGCCAAGTCCGTCGTTTGAAGAACGAATGGGCAAGCCTATCAGGAAAGTGGGTCAGAAAGCTCGGGAAGACCACTGCCGCGAAATGGCTATTTACGAGAAGGCCAGGATGCAACGTCTATTTCAACAGACTGCAAAAGATAAAGATGTTCATCCTTGTCAACCCGTCATACGAAAGGCCCGATGCGGAGACGGAAATAAGTCGAGAAGCGGAAAGAAGAGCCGACAACAACGACGCAGGATTAGAGGGTTACGGGTACTGCACAGCTCGGATTCGTCCTTCATAGAAAAGATGAGTCGAGCGTACTCCTTCCCCCGAGACAAGACAGAGAAGTTACTCAAGCTCGCTTTAAAACATCAAATGATCGTGCTTCCAAAGTCTAGACACCCTGAGCAAACCAACAAAGCTTCTCGTTCGAGCTATTGCTCTTATCACCGAGCCATAGGACATCCTACCGAAGACTGCTTCACCTTCAAGAACTGGGTCGAGGACCAGTACCGACGGGGCAGATTCGCTTTATCCAACAGCTGGAGAGTAACGCAGCCCCGAAAGCACGAACCCAAGGCCGCAAGAACAGAACCGGATCCACCTCAGTCCCGGGAGCGGATTCGCACCTGTTATACGATTACGATATTAAAAGAAGAGCCCGAGAACATAGATGACCTTCCCCGGTGCTTTGAAAACAGCGATGATGAGGTGATCTCAGAATTTCCGCCCGCTCCGAAAGAACTGGAAGACGGTATACATACTACTGCAGATAACCTCAGGAAGATTGAGTTGGGATCGGCAGAGGACCCGCGACCGACATTCGTCAGCGAGCTACTCTCTGAAGAAAAGGTGGCCGCGTTAAAAAACGTGCTACTACGTCATAAAGACTGCTTCGCGTGGAACTACTCTGAGATGCCAGGATTAGATCCGGAGGTTGCCGTGCATAAATTAGCAATATCCCCGGATATCAAGCCAGTCAAGCAAGCGCCAAGGAGGATGCGACTCGAACTTGAGATGAGCATCAACGCCGAAGTCAAGAAGCTGATCGATTCGGGATTTATTCAAGAAGTTCAATATCCCGATTGGATCGCCAATATCGTCCCAGTAATGAAAAAGAATGGGACGGTACGCATATGCGTGGATTTCAGGGATCTCAATAAAGCCTGTCCAAAGGATGATTTCCCAGTACCGGTAACCGAGCTAATGATAGATAACACGTCCACTCACGAGGTTTTCTCCTTTATGGACGGTTCGTCAGGATACAATCAGATAAAGATGCATCCCGAAGACCAGAAGCACACCGCTTTCCGGACCCCTTTGGGTATATTCTGCTACAGGGTTATGCCCTTTGGTTTAAAGAACGCTGGCGCTACCTATCAAAGGGCCATGACAAAGATCTTCGACGACCTCATACATGACATTGTCGAGTGCTATATCGACGACCTCGTAGTAAAGAGCATGTCATACGAAGAGCATCTAGACCACCTGGAGACTGTGTTTCAACGCCTCCGGCAATATAACTTGAAAATGAATCCCCTCAAATGCGCATTTGGAGTCTCCTCGGGCAAATTCCTGGGATTCATCGTTCGGCACCGAGGTATTGAAATAGATCCGTCAAAGATTAAAGCGATCATGGAGATGTTTCCGCCAAGAACCCTCAAACAGTTGCGGTCCCTCTAAGGGAAGCTCGCGTACATCCGGCGATTTATCGCCAACCTTTCCGGAAAGTGCCGTCCTTACAGTCACCTGATGAAGAAGGGAACCCCATTCGTCTGGGATCAAAAATGCCAAGGTGCACTAGACGAGATCAAACAGTACCTGCAGAACCCGCCGGTATTGGCTGCGCCGGTCAAGGGAAAACCCCTCATTCTGTATACAACCGCCCTCGAAGGTTCCTTGGGCGCATTATGGGCGCAAGAGAACGATCAGGGGAAAGAGAGAGCACTCTACTACTTAAGTCGAGTTCTACTGGGGGCAGAAAACAATTACTCTCCCATTGAAAAACATTGCTTGGCATTAATCTTCGCGATAACAAAGCTCAGGCACTATGCGTTGGCACACGAAGTCTGCCTCATCTCGAAGGTGGACCCTCTTAAATACTTGATGTCAAAAGCCATATTGACGGGACGACTCGCTAAATGGGCCCTTCTCTTGATGGAGTTCTCGATAACATATCAACCTCTCAAGGCAGTGAAAGGCCAGGCCATTGCTGATTTCCTCGTTGAGCACCCGATACCGGCCGATTCTCCTTTGAATTGTGATTTGCCGGACGAGCATGCATTTGATGCGATTAGCGGCGGAAGCACCCGATGGGAACTCTATTTCGATGGAGCGTCCTCCGTAAAGAAATAAAAGCAAGGTATCCCAATGATCAAATCGGGGATAGGCCTCATCTTTGCAACTCCACAAGGAGGGATAATGCGTTTCGCCTTCTCCTTGACAGAGCCGAGGACAAACAATGAGGCTGAATATGAAGCTCTGATAGCAGGCCTCGAAATCGCCATCGACATGGGAATTGAAGACCTCCTTATATACGGGGATTCTCAGCTAGTCGTTAGTCAAGTAAATGGTGACTACCAAACGTGCAAACCGGAGTTGGTAAAGTACGGCGAAAAGGTGCAACAACTGTTGGCCCAAATTCCCTCCTATATTTTAGAAAACATACCGCGCGTGGAGAACAGCAAAGCAGACGCGCTGGCCAAACTTGCTAAAGAACTGGCTGACGAGAACCTCGATGATGTCAGAATCGTGGTACAAAGCCGTCGAGTGCTCACCCCGGCAGAACTATCTCCGGAACCACATAAAAAGGGAGCGACTGAGCAGACGACCCTACAAATAAAAGACCAAGAGAAGGCCGAGGACTGGAGGGAAGTCTTCATAGACTACTTTAAGTCCCGCCGAATGCCCAAAGAAGCGTCCGCAAGACATCAGCTCGTGAAACGAGCTCTATCTTTCGCTTTCGTCAACGATACTCTATACAAAAGATCACTTGATTCTCTATGGCTGAGATGCTTAGGGCCTGACGAAGCAGAAAGAGTCATTCAGGAAGTTCATGACGGACTTTGCGGTTCTCACCAAGCAGGCCCGAAGATGAAGTTAAAGATTAAACGAATGGGCTACTACTGGCCCACGATGATCCAGGACTGCCTCAAGTATGCGAAGCAATGCCACTCGTGCCAGATTCATGGAGACTTTATCCACCAACATCCAAATCCACTACACCCAACGGTGGCCAGCTGGCCATTCGAAATGTGGGGAACTGACATAGTCGGCCCCATTGAGCCGGCATCATCTCGGGGACATCGTTTTATCCTGGCGACTACTGATTACTTCTCCAAATGGGCAGAACCAATACCATTGAGGGAAGTGAAGACGGAGAATATCCTCCATTTCTTCAAGACGCACGTTATCTATCGGTTTGGAACCCCACGGCGGATTATCTCCGATAACGGGCCAGCCTACAGAAGCCATAAGATTAGCCGCTTCGCGTAGCAACACAATATAGACTGGAGATATTCTTCAGTTTACAACCCACGAGCTAATGGTCTAGCCGAGGCTTTCAATAAGACCTTGACGAAGATCATAAAAAAGACCGTTTCCCGGAATAAGAGAGACTGGCACGAAAGGCTGCAGGAAGCCCTTTGGGCTTATCGAACTACATTCAAAACGGCTACGAACACAACGCCGTACGCATTGGTATTTAGGACGGAAGCAGTACTCCCCCTCGAGATAGAGTTACCCTCTCTACGAGTGGTAGTCCACCACGAACTAACGGACGAAGAAAATGCTCATCTTCGGCTTGAGGAGCTTGATGCCCTTGACGAAACCCGGCTCATAGCGCAACAACATCTAGAAGCCTACAAAGCAAAGATGACGCGCTCGTACGAAAAATTGACCAGGCCGAGGACATTCCACCAAGGCGAACTCGTATTAGTGGTCAAAAGACCTATGATCCCCAATCATGCCAAGCGGGGGAAATTCGAGCCAAACTATGAAGGCCCGTACATCATAGACCAGGTCTACCAGGGTGGAGCCTATCTACTCGTGGACATGCACGGTGAAAGGCCTTTCAGGCCAATAAACGGCCGCTTCTTGAAGAAATACTATGCTTAGTGAGCCACAGCCTGGGTCAACGGTAGATGACGACGACTATGTCCGCTCGCTATCTTCCTAGGCTCAGACTCTACAAGCAGTGGCTGGCCTTCCCATATCAACGGACCGAAACGTCTTTAAACTATCAACGGACCGAAACGTCTTTAAACTATCAACGGACCGAAACGTCCTTAAACTATCAACAGACCGAAACGTCTTTAAACTAACGACGGACCGAAACGTCCTTAAACTATCAACGGACCGAAACGTCTTTAAACTAGCGACGGACCGAAACGTCCTTAAACTAACAACGGACCGAAACGTCCTTAAACTAGCGACGGACCGAAACGTCCTTAAACTAACAACGGACCGAAACGTCCTTAAACTACTACCGCAGCATCCTTAGGCTGACGAGATAAAAAAAAGGGAGAAAAGGAAGAAAAATAAAAAAAATGAAATGATAAAAAAAAAGAGAAAAAAACGGTATGTCCATAAAGCAAAATGGGCACGGATGAAAACCCGAAAGGGCTCCGTGAGTAAAAACAGCAGGACTACCGGCGAGTGTTTGTGAAAACCCGAAAGGGCGCAACCTCGTTAAAAGACACTTATAGGGTCCTCTCGACCTTGTAAGGAGAAATCACGTGCGTGAGATCCTTACGACTCACAAAGGAGCAACACACTTAGGGATCCTCACGATTCCTAAGGAGAAAATACACTTACGAGATCCTCACGACTCGTAAGGAGAATTCTCTTATGAGACCCTCACGGCTCATGAGACTTGAAAGTCTTAAGTTACAGAAACCTAAACCTGTTCTTAAGCAAATCCCCCACAACCTTCGATATTGCCCTACAAGCGGCTCGTACTGACCCTTGTATACAATCCACGGGCGCGAACAAAGGTTTCCCTAACAAAGTCCCACCCGTGACTGGGGATATATCCATATGGTGAGCAGCCCTTGTAGGTCCTCTCGACCCATAAGGAGAAAGCCCTCTTGTAGGATCCTTACGACTTACAGAGGAGCACACACTTAGGAATCCTCACGATCCCTAAGGAGAAAAAAATACACCTGCAAGATCCTCACGACTTGTAGGGAGAAACACCTTTGTGAGACCCCTACGGCTCATGAAGTCAAAGCCTTGGTCGACAGGACCCTTAACCCTGTTTGCTGAGCCACCTTTGTTTATCATCGACAAAGGCAGATGATGATTTGCTCCTGGCAACATCCCAGTTGTAGCGATGCTGATGCTGAAACCGGTATCTAAAAATCCAAGCTTGCAGCGAAAAAGCTAGCAAGCCACACATGCATACGAAATAACCGAAATGATGGGGCGACTTGCAATAAAAAGCAGCAAGTAAAAGTGTATGCATGACAAAATAGCCGAAATGATGGGGCGACTCGCAATAAAAAACAGCGAGTGAAGATGAAAAAATAGCCGAAATGATTGGGCACCGCGAAAAAATAGCCGAAATGATGGGGCAATCGCGACCTTCGCGATATAAAAGCTGAAATGATAGAGCATCGCGGAAAAAGAAATAAAATAAAAGTGAAATCCTCGCCCTACAGGTGATGTTACATCTAACCCTGTATACAATCCAGGGGTGCAATCAAAGAAGGGATCATACTCCTCCCCTGAGTTTCATCATAAGGAGAACCCAAACCTCGGCGGTTCACAGGTAGCCTAGTGATCACCACCGCGGCATTCGTCTCGATACAGAGGACGCAATGCCAGCAAACGAAGCGAAGACCAAATTCCTAGCTCCAACGTCTTGACGACACAACATCAAGCGAAACGGAACAGCGGCAACCCCAAGTTCCATGGCTCGACGATACATATCACCAAGAGTCAAACCTCCATCCCGTGAAATGCGGATATAATCAACAAACTTCCTGGTTACGAGGAACGCGGATAATGTCACTCTTTGACCCCGCGGAAAACGTCCAGAGCGGAGCCTAGTCCTCGCCGAGCACGGCAGTGAACCCGTGTGAAGCATCTAGTGCAAACTTCCTGGTTACGTGGAAAGCGGATAATGTCACTCTTTGACCCCGTGGAAAACGTCCAGAGCAGATCGTGGTCCTCGCAGAACACGGCAGTGAACCCGTGCGAAGCATCCAGAGCGGAGCCTAGTCCTCGCCGAGCACGGCAGTGAACCCGTGTGAAGCATCTAGTGCAAACTTCCTGGTTACGTGGAAAGCGGATAATGTCACTCTTTGACCCCATGGAAAACGTCCAGAGCGGATCCTGGTCCTCGCAGAACACGGCAGTGAACCCGTGCGAAGCATCCATAGCGGAGCCTAGTCCTCGCCGAGCACGGCAGTGAACCCGTGTGAAGCATCTAGTGCAAACTTCCTGGTTACGTGGAAAGCGGATAATGTCACTCTTTGACCCCGTGGAAAACGTCCAGAGCGGATCCTGGTCCTCGCAGAACACGGCAGTGAACCCGTGCGAAGCATCCAGAGCGGAGCCTAGTCCTCGCCGAGCACGGCAGTGAACCCGTGTGAAGCATCTAGTGCAAACTTCCTGGTTACGTGGAAAGCGGATAATGTCACTCTTTGACCCCGTGGAAAACGTCCAGAGCGGATCCTGGTCCTCGCAGAACACGGCAGTGAACCCGTGCGAAGCATCTAGAGCGGAGCCTAGTCCTCGCCGAGCACGGCAGTGAACCCGTGTGAAGCATCTAGTGCAAACTTCCTGGTTACGTGGAAAGCGGATAATGTCACTCTTTGACCCCGTGGAAAACGTCCAGAGCGGATCCTGGTCCTCGCAGAACACGGCAGTGAACCCGTGCGAAGCATCCAGAGCGGAGCCTAGTCCTCGCCGAGCACGGCAGTGAACCCGTGTGAAGCATCTAGTGCAAACTTCCTGGTTACGTGGAAAGCGGATAATGTCACTCTTTGACCCCGTGGAAAACGTCCAAAGCGGATCCTGGTCCTCGCAGAACACGGCAGTGAACCCGTGCGAAGCATCCAGAGCGGAGCCTAGTCCTCGCCGAGCACGGCAGTGAACCCGTGTGAAGCATCTAGTGCAAACTTCCTGGTTACGTGGAAAGCGGATAATGTCACTCTTTGACCCCGTGGAAAACGTCCAGAGCGGATCCTGGTCCTCGCAGAACACGGCAGTGAACCCGTGCGAAGCATCCAGAGCGGAGCCTAGTCCTCGCCGAGCACGGCAGTGAACCCGTGTGAAGCATCTAGTGCAAACTTCCTGGTTACGTGGAAAGCGGATAATGTCACTCTTTGACCCCGTGGAAAACGTCCAGAGCGGATCCTGGTCCTCGCAGAACACGGCAGTGAACCCGTGCGAAGCATCCAGAGCGGAGCCTAGTCCTCGCCGAGCACGGCAGTGAACCCGTGTGAAGCATCTAGTGCAAACTTCCTGGTTACGTGGAAAGCGGATAATGTCACTCTTTGACCCCGTGGAAAACGTCCAGAGCGGATCCTGGTCCTCGCAGAACACGGCAGTGAACCCGTGCGAAGCATCCAGAGCGGAGCCTAGTCCTCGCCGAGCACGGCAGTGAACCCGTGTGAAGCATCTAGTGCAAACTTCCTGGTTACGTGGAAAGCGGATAATGTCACTCTTTGACCCCGTGGAAAACGTCCAGAGCGGATCCTGGTCCTCGCAGAACACGGCAGTGAACCCGTGCGAAGCATCCAGAGCGGAGCCTAGTCCTCGCCGAGCACGGCAGTGAACCCGTGTGAAGCATCTAGTGCAAACTTCCTGGTTACGTGGAAAGCGGATAATGTCACTCTTTGACCCCGTGGAAAACGTCCAGAGCGGATCCTGGTCCTCGCAGAACACGGCAGTGAACCCGTGCGAAGCATCCAGAGCGGAGCCTAGTCCTCGCCGAGCACGGCAGTGAACCCGTGTGTAGCATCTAGTGCAAACTTCCTGGTTACGTGGAAAGCGGATAATGTCACTCTTTGACCCCGTGGAAAATGTCCAGAGCGGATCCTGGTCCTCGCAGAACACGGCAGTGAACCCGTGCGAAGCATCCAAAGCGGAGCCTAGTCCTCGCCGAGCACGGCAGTGAATCCGTGTGAAGCATCTAGTGCAAACTTCCTGGTTACGTGGAAAGCGGATAATGTCACTCTTTGACCCCGTGGAAAACGTCCAGAGCGGATCCTGGTCCTCGCAGAACACGGCAGTGAACCCGTGCGAAGCATCTAGAGCGGAGCCTAGTCCTCGCCGAGCACGGCAGTGAACCCGTGTGAAGCATCTAGTGCAAACTTCCTGGTTACGTGGAAAGCGGATAATGTCACTCTTTGACCCCGTGGAAAACGTCCAGAGCGGATCCTGGTCCTCGCAGAACACGGCAGTGAACCCGTGCGAAGCATCCAGAGCGGAGCCTAGTCCTCGCCGAGCACGGCAGTGAACCCGTGTGAAGCATCTAGTGCAAACTTCCTGGTTACGTGGAAAGCGGATAATGTCACTCTTTGACCCCGTGGAAAACGTCCAGAGCGGATCCTGGTCCTCGCAGAACACGGCAGTGAACCCGTGCGAAGCATCCAGAGCGGAGCCTAGTCCTCGCCGAGCACGGCAGTGAACCCGTGTGAAGCATCTAGTGCAAACTTCCTGGTTACGTGGAAAGCGGATAATGTCACTCTTTGACCCCGTAGAAAACGTCCAGAGCGGATCCTGGTCCTCGCAGAGCACGGCAGTGAACCCGTGTGAAGCATCCAGAGCGGAGCCTAGTCCTCGCCGAGCACGGCAGTGAACCCGTGTGAAGCATCTAGTGCAAAATTCCTGGTTACGTGGAACGTGGATAACGTCACTCTTTGACCCCGCGGAAAACGTCCAGAGCGGAGCTTGGTCCTCGCCAAGCACGGCAGTGAACCCGTGTGAAGCACCCAAAGCAAACACCGGACTGTGGAGTCCTTAAAACCCACGGACTATGACGTCCTTAACCTCGACCGTGATGTCTTAAAACTAACGATCAACCACCCCGATTTCCTACGGATACCGCCTTGGTTTAAGGGTACATCTCTTCACTCCTTTGATACCTGGCGTTGTAATTCCTCAACATTTTCAAAGAGGTGAAGGGTCCCTGCAACCAAACATCGGACTGTGGAGTCCTTAAATCCACGGACTATGAGGTCCTTAACCTTGACCGCGATGTCTTAAACTAACATCGGACTGTGGAGTCCCTAAATCCACGGACTATGAGGTCCTTAACCTTGACCGTGATGTCTTAAAACTAACATCAGATTGTGGAGTCCTTAAATCCATGGACTATGAGGTCCTTAACCTTGACCGCGACGTCTTTAAACTACAATACCTGGAGAAACCCCTAACCCCGTAAAACACGGATAAGGGTGACCACATTCAACACTTGCAGGTCCCCACGACCGGTAAGGAAGAAAAAAAATCTCTCTTGTGAGACCCTTACGACTCGTAAGGGAAAACCCGCTTAAGAATCCTCACGATTCTTAAGAAGAACTTACACCTATAGGATCCTCTCGACCTGTAGGGAGAAAAACTCTTTATGAGACCCTCGTGGCTCATAAAATGTAAAAGTCTTAGGAAGCAGATCTTAACCCTGAATCCTGAGCCATCGCTGTCCTGCAAGGAGATTAAGATAGAATATCCGCAGAATGCATTCAATAAAAAGGGGACACATCATTGAGAGGAAAATTGTATCTTTTATTCATAAACCAAAATGGATACAAAGTACAATTTATGAAAGAAACAAAGAAAGAGATACTCTCATCCATGAGTATGTACAACAAAAAAGGGGGAGAAAAGATACAAGTCCTCAAGCCGGCGGGCGGTGCAATAATTTTACCAGCTCGTCATTCTGTTGCTGAGCCACGGCTTCATGACGCAAGATCTCCAGAAGACGAGCCTCCGCCTGAGCTTGCTGGGCCTGATATGAAGCAAGCCGGGCTTCAAGCTCTTTCTCAGTGGCCTTATGAGCCTCAACCCTCTCGCGAGTGAAAGTGGCGGCTTTATCAAGAGCCACCACCTCCTTGATGGACTCCTGGAGTACCCGCCAAAGTTCATACGCTTTGTTGGCCCTGGCTGTAAGGTTGACTTGAAGCTCGCTCAACGCCTTAGAGGCCAACTCCCTCTCCGAGAATTTACGGCCGAACCCCTTTTTCACACGACAATATGTTCGCCACGCGCCGCCCTATCAAGCCATGTAAGCTCACTTTGCGACCGCAACCTTAGAAATATTGTTAGTGTTTATGCCCTAGAAGGCCATTACTGTATCATACTAGCTTGTATATTACTTAATGGAAGCTTGGGATATTCACATGTGTATAACAGTCTTGCTAAACATGGTAGTATGCTACTTGGTTTTTCTATCTTAATATGTGAGTATACGTATTGATAGAGCTCTTAGGATCTTGCTTGTCTACCAGCGTTGTGATGGCAGTCACACTAGTGGGGGCTGGGTAGTCTACAAGCACATCCTTATTCAGGTCCCCGGTCGTTGGATTATCGAGACAGAGCATCGATACTCCGGAGTAGACTGGTGTGTACGCTTCTCATCCCAGTTGGGGAGATGGTCTGTCCCACAGCCGTCAGTACGTCGTACTGGAGATAGTATACAGGTGCTCGTTAGGTTACGGGTACACCGGACAGGACTCACAGGGAACTGTTGGTTGGTTTGATACCAGTCGTCAGTGAACAGTTCCCAGGTGACATGAGTACAGCGTAGTCCGCAGACTTGACACTGCTACTTCGCCTCGAGTGTGTCCCACTGTTCTTAGATTGCTACCCTACCACGGCTCAAAGGAGTCGTGCAAACAGGTAGCAGTTGGGTGCAGTCCCGAGCACTTGGAGGCAGTGGCGGTTAGACAGGATTCGTCCCTCCCGGTATTGGGAGTAGATATCGTGCTGTGTCAGAGAGCCATTACGCAAAGTCCCTGGCCAGGGCAAGCGAGATTTGCTGGTAGGTTCCAGTAGTTTCTCAGGGTGTAATGGGCTTCACTCCGACACGACTTATACCGCTATTAGGGGACTGACGCTTGCCGCCCCCCTAGGCCCGATATGCGATAGTCTTGGACGAACGGACCGGACTGTATGGAGATTGTCACATCAGACTCAGTAGGAGTTCGGATGGGTTTACTCATCGGCCTTCTTATCGACAACTACCTGGGGACCGTTACGTACAGCTAGTGCCGCTTGCGGTCTGTGGTTAAACCCACTGCCAGCGTAGTAGTCGAGTCTCTAGAGTCCCACACAGAGAGTTTCCTACTCCAGGCGAAACGATATAGAGGTTGCATGGTTTTGCGACAAAGGGTTCGGACGCATACGTGCGTTTACGCGCATATGACTTTCGGACAGATTTTACCAGTCGGCTTTGGTTTAAGCCAGTTACTGGTATCCGGTTATTGGATTTTTTACAGTCTAAAGTTTTTCCGTATTTTTACGGATCGGAGGGGCGTTCTCGTAATTGTGCGAGAAGCTTCTAGAAGTGGTGACTAAGGAGGTTTAGGTGTCATTTGCATTTAATGAGTTTAGTGAGTCATGAGGGTGATTCATGCATATCATTAATGCATGATAAATGCTTAATGAGTCATGGTTATGAATCACCACTTGATATTTATGAAACTTCATTATTCATCATTTTAGTTTTTCTTTAATGGATGAATTTTAAAGGTTCATATATATTATGATAGATTTACTATTCTCATTACTCTCACTCTCACCTTCTCTCTCCTCAAGCTCTTTCTCTTCAAAAGACTAATCCTCACCCTCATGTGTTGAGATCTAGGATTAGTAAGACTAATCAATCCATAACCAACTCTATATCATCCTATCATCTTTGATTAGCAATCAAAGTTGATTAGTTACCTCAAGTTAGAGGTTTAGCTTGGAGTTTCGCTCTCGGGTGGATCGTCTACTACCTAGAGAAGGCCGAGGAGAACCAAGGAGGACATAAAGAAGAAGGACCGGTTCATTAGGTATAATCCCTAATCTCTTATGAAAAGAAACTCATAGGATACGGTTATTTAGAGTTTAGCTTCGATTCAAGCGGTTAGTCGATGTTCGTTGTTTAAACTTGATCGTTTTTTGTAAAATCCGCCTCCCCACAAGTACTGGGGTGTACTACATCGACTTACAGTGGTATCAGAGCCTCGCTAAACACTAAATAACTTAATCGCAAATTTGTACGAATTTCGAACGAAAAAACCAACCCGGAAAACCCTAATTCTGTATAGTTTCTGTCGAACTGAAAATGAAGTCCTAAAATTTTTCTGGAGTGTTCAGAGAGCTAGAAAGGGGTCCAGGAGAACACCCAAGAAATTCGAGCCCATGAATCGGCAACGCGGCCGCGGAACCGCGGCGGATCGGTGGGATCTGCCGCGCTTCCGCGGCGCTTTGGCCGAGTCATGGACTCGTCTTTCTTGTGTGGGTCCCCTGTGACATTTGGGGTTTTCTGGAATATTTAATTATTGCTCAGGTTACTGTTTAACAGAGCAGATTTTGGAGCAATTTTGAAGTTGTTTATTCGATCGAAAAATACAGTATTTGCGTATTGGATTATATCTGTGATTGTTTGATGTGTTCGTAAACCTCCCCCAACTGCTAGTATGTCGGTTGGCAGGGGGTTGCACATTTCTGAAATGGTTATAACTGTTTGTGCATATAAACTGTATTGGACTGTTGTGGTGTATAGCCGGGGTTTGCAATGGGTTATTGTTTTAATTCATTTGTTGTAAATGTAACTTGTTGTAATATTATTTTCGCGGGGCACTTCCAGGTTGCGGTTGTAGCCACCGTTGTATTATTTCATTTTACTGTTTTTGCTCCTAGGACTGACCCAAGGTGGGGTACACAAACTGCCGGGTGGGTAGTTTGCCGTACCCGTAGGGGTCGAGGGTGGGGTAAACGGCTATTCATCACAACTGTGTAATCTGTCTTTTCTTGCAGGCTCAAAAGAAATACAGATTGCTTGCAAATCCAATATTGTTTATCTGTGTTCTGGAATGAATATCATTGCGTCAGACGAATGTAAAATATCTATATTATGATAGCTATTTAGACGTCACTTATGTTTTACACCCGCGCTAGCCCAGCCCCCGCTCTGTCGTTAGTTAAGTAACCTAACGGGTGATGACGGGACCCCGTGGCGAATGCGGATGGCATAAGAGGACGTTGTATTTTCGTTGTTTTCTGCAATGATAGGTTAATGATGGGACGCATTATCTGTAATGCAAAGTAAAACAAACCAAAGTTTAAATCGTTGGAACAATTTAAAAGAAACCACTCGGTTATTTTTAAAACAGATAATTTTAAATGCGGAGATTTAACCACTCCTTTTAAAAAGCTATCAGGTTCCTTCGGTTATATCAAGTTCACTACGTTCACGGTTTCGCCAAAACCAGTCGTAGCCCTCCGTCATTTCTTATGGATAGTCAGTAGTATTCAAGCTATGTTTGTTGGCTTTCGTCAAGACATAGTGTTTGGTAGCTGCTGGGGTATTCATTTGTTACATAGATAGATGTGTTGGTTTGGGACAGTCGCATTACCTTGTTGGCTTTCGTCAAGGGTATATACGGGTGGGTTCAAATTAACAAGATAATGATGGGCAGAACTTGACATGTGACTTATGATTTGTTGGCTTTCGTCAAGGTCATAAGAGCATGGGGTAAAAACTTATATCGGGAATTTCTAAAGAAACTGAAATTTGCAAAGAGATGCATACCATTTGGAGTTTGATGAATGTTGGTAGGATTCCTTCAACATTATCATACGATGATATTTGGATCCCGATCCTACTGTGAGTATATGCTACTTATCAGGATATTCGTCGCTTAACGATCAATGCTATAAACCTAGTAGGTGTCCAGAAAAGTGTCAGCGGGGTTACGCCCCCAGAGAAAAGAGGTTCTTTAATTAAGGAACTTCGCGAAAGCGTTGGAAAACCTCCCTCGAAGTATCGACACCGGCCTGGCTGAACGGTTAAGCAAGTATTGTACGGTGAGAATAGTCTTGGCTAATTCTTCTTTTATGGTTTGAGGAAGGATTCGAGAAACAGTGGGAGCCATCCAGTTTAGATAAACTAAAAACCACTCTAAACTTGCAAGAGCATCATGCTAAAGAGTTTTCTTCTCTCTCTCCTAATTGCAGCGACCCTGAAAATGACTGGACTTAAGTTACTTTTAGAGAAAAATATACTGACAGGGCCAAACTATAAAGATTGGCTGCGGAATGTCAAGATGGCTTTGACCTATGACAAACTGGGGTACGTCCTCACCGCTACAGCACCTGCTGTCCTTGGTCCCAAATCCAGCAATGCGGATAAGGAAATCCGTAAAACCTGGGATTTAGATTGCGCGAGAGCCAAGTGCATCGTGCTTGCCTCGATGAACAATGAACATCAGAGGAGGCACGAGGATATGTCCCTAGATGGCATATTTCTCCATACAAAGGAACTTTATGGAGAGCAATCTCGTATAGCAAGATACGAGACCTCTAAGAAACTATTTCGAGCGAGGTTGGCTGTCGGGTCATCAGTAGGTGAACATGTCCTACAGATGATCGGCTATATTGAAGAGCTCGCGGACCTTGGAACGACTTTGGATAATGAGCTCTATACAGATCTTGTTCTCCAGTCCCTTCCTCCCACCTACGCCCAGTTTATCCTCAACTTCAATCTTCAAGGAAAAGAAGTTGAACTTGCGGAACTCCTGAACATGTTAAGGAGTGCAGAGGGCACCTTGCAGAAGGCAAGGGAAACACCCGCTATGTTTGTTGGCGGTTCATCTTCTTCCGGGTCCAAGGCTAGGGCCAAAGGAAGGAAGAAGAAGGCCGCACCCAGACCTAGAGGAGGTGTTAGTAAGGTGGGAAAGAAGGGAAAGAAAAAGTTTACAGCACCGGTAGTTGGCCTGGATGAGTGCTTCCATTGTCACAGGAAAGGGCACTGGAAGAAGGATTGCAAGGCGTGGAACGCCAAGAACCAGGAACCGAAGCAAGCTGTGGCTTCGACTTCAGGTGTGTTTGTAATTGAGAATTGTCTGTCGATCAACTCTACTTCCTGGGTATTGGATACCGGGTCAGGATCTCATATTTGCAATTCATTGCAGGCACTGAGAAACCGTAGAGTGCTGAAGGAAGGTGATATGATCCTCAGGGTTGCTAACGGAGCTAGCGTGGGAGCTGCGTCCGTCGGGGATTATCACCTAGGATTGACGAGTGGACACATTTTGGTTTTACATAACTGTTATTTTGTACCCAGCTTAACGTGTAATATCATATCAGTTTCCTTGTTATCAAATAAAGGTTATGATTTCACGTTTGTAAGAGATGTTGTCAACATCCACCTTAATCATGGTTTGATTGGGTCCGGTACTCTAAATAACGGCATATATGTGTTAAACCAACTCCAAATTTTCAATGTCCAGAACACACTAAAAAGAAAGTCTCCAGATTTAAATAAAGCTTTCTTATGGCATTGTAGACTGGGTCACATCAATGAGAGAAGGTTGACTAAGTTGCATAGAGAAGGATATTTGGACACGTTCGAATATCAAACTTATGACACTTGTCAATCTTGTCTCAAAGGAAAGATGACAAAGACTCCATTCACTGGACAAGGAGTAAGAGCGAGCGAGCTCTTAGGACTCATACACAGTGATGTATGCGGTCCAATGTCTACACATGCAAGAGGTGGTTTTTCCTATTTCATTACTTTCACGGATGATTACTCAAGATACGGATTCATTTATCTGATGAAACATAAATCCGAGGCTTTTGAGAAATTCCAAGAGTATAAGAATGAAGTAGAAAACCAAACCGGCAAAAGTATAAAGACACTTAGATCTGATCGAGGTGGTGAATACTTGAGTGCCGAGTTCCTAGGTTACCTAAAAGAGAAAGGAATTCTCTCTCAGCTTACTCCTCCATACACTCCACAGCATAACGGTGTATCGGAGAGACGGAATCGAACCCTATTGGATATGGTACGATCCATGATGAGTAATGCTGAGTTACCGCGATCTTTCTGGGGTTATGCGCTAGAATCGGCGGCATATCTTTTGAACAAAGTTCCAACCAAGACTGTGCCTACCACACCATATCAGATATGGAGTGGGAAGAAACCCTGTCTTCAGTACCTGAAAACATGGGGATGTCCAGCTTTTGTTAAAAAGCAGCATGTGGACAAGCTCGAGGCACGCTCAGTAGAGTGTAAGTTTGTGGGATATCCAAAGAACTCTATGGGATATTATTTCTATTACGCAGAGGAACAAAAGGTTTTTGTTTCTCGTCATGCCCGCTTCTTAGAAACTGAATTTTTGGAAAATCAGAAGAGTGGGAGCGTAGTAGAACTGGAAGAAATTCCAGAACCACAAACTGCTACTGAAAGTTTGGTAGAACCAGAGGTTCAAGAAGAACAGAACATTCCCGCACCCCTCCGCAGGAGTAGTAGGCCGTCTCGTCCGCCTGAGAGATACTACGGTTTTCTCATAGATGGGGATAGAGAGGATTGCATCATAGATGATGATGAACCTACTGACTTCAGGCAGGCCATCCAGAGCGGCGACTCGGTACGATGGCTAGATGCAATGCGGACCGAAATGGAGTCCATGTACACCAACAAAGTATGGACTTTGGACTTTGCTCCAGATGGGGTAAAACCCATAGGATGCAAATGGATCTTCAAGAAAAAGATTGGTGTAGATGGACAGGTGGAAACCTATAAGGCTAGACTTGTTGCAAAGGGTTTTCGTCAAAGACCTGGTTTGGACTATGACGAAACTTTTTCTCCAGTGGCTATGCTCAAATCCATTCGGGTCCTTCTTGCTATTGCTGCCTTCCATGATTATGAAATCTGGCAGATGGACGTAAAGACGGCTTTTCTGAATGGAAATTTAGAAGAGAGCGTCTATATGGATCAGCCAGAGGGTTTCAATCAGAGTGGGAGCAGCGGAAAAGTATGCAAGCTGCTTAAATCCATTTACGGACTAAAGCAGGCATCGCGGAGCTGGAACATCTGCTTTGATGAGACAGTCAAAGAATATGACTTTATCAAAAATCCAGATGAACCGTGCATATATAGTAAAGTCGTGGCCAGAAGTGTCGTATTCCTCGTCTTGTACGTGGATGACATTCTATTGATAGGAAATGACATTCCTATGCTACAATCTGTCAAAGGATTCTTGTCACACAGGTTCTCCATGAAAGACCTGGGTGATGCCTCTTACATTCTGGGGATCCGGATCTATCGTGATAGATCCAAGAGGATGTTGGGACTTTCGCAGTCCAGGTATATCGACACTGTACTGAAAAGATTCAGTATGGAAGATTCTAAGCGCGGTAATCTACCGGCTTGTCACGGAATCACCCTCTCCAAAGAGATGTCTCCCAAGACTGATTTGGAAAGGGAACGCATGTCTATTATACCCTACGCTTCTGCGGTAGGCTCTATAATGTATGCGATGTTGTGTACCAGACCAGATGTAGCTTACGCACTAAGCGTGGTAAGCCGGTATCAGTCAGACCCAGGGGAGAAACACTGGATAGCAGTAAAGAACATTCTCAAGTACCTGAGGAGGACTAAGGAGATGTTCTTGGTTTACGGCGGAAAAGACCTCAGGTTGGAGGCCTTTGCCGATTCCGGCTTCCAAAGTGATAAGGACGATTCCAAGTCCATGTCGGGTTATGTCTTTACCCTCAATGGAGGGGCGGTGTGCTGGAAGAGCTCCAAGCAGGACACCGTTGCTGACTCGACGATGGAAGCGGAGTATATAGCTGCTTGCGATGCCGCAAAAGAAGCAGTCTGGATGAAGAAGTTCCTAACAGAACTTCAGGTGGTTCCTACCATAGTTGATCCAATACCTCTGTATTGCGACAACAACGGAGCTATAGCTTTAGCGAAGGAACCAAGGTCCCATCAGAAGTCCAGACACATCTTAAGGCGGTATCACCTGATCAGGGAGATCATTGATCGTCAGGAGATCGAGGTTCGGAGAGTTGCTTCAGAAGAGAACATTGCTGATCCATTCACGAAGGCCCTTCCTCAGATTCAGTTCGAGAGGCTACTCGAGATCATTGGTCTACGATATGCCAGTACATGGCCCTAGTGCAAGTGGGAGATTGTTAGTGTTTATGCCCTAGAAGGCCATTACTGTATCATACTAGCTTGTATATTACTTAATGGAAGCTTGGGATATTCACATGTGTATAACAGTCTTGCTAAACATGGTAGTATGCTACTTGGTTTTTCTATCTTAATATGTGAGTATACGTATTGATAGAGCTCTTAGGATCTTGCTTGTCTACCAGCGTTGTGATGGCAGTCACACTAGTGGGGGCTGGGTAGTCTACAAGCACATCCTTATTCAGGTCCCCGGTCGTTGGATTATCGAGACAGAGCATCGATACTCCGGAGTAGACTGGTGTGTACGCTTCTCATCCCAGTTGGGGAGATGGTCTGTCCCACAGCCGTCAGTACGTCGTACTGGAGATAGTATACAGGTGCTCGTTAGGTTACGGGTACACCGGACAGGACTCACAGGGAACTGTTGGTTGGTTTGATACCAGTCGTCAGTGAACAGTTCCCAGGTGACATGAGTACAGCGTAGTCCGCAGACTTGACACTGCTACTTCGCCTCGAGTGTGTCCCACTGTTCTTAGATTGCTACCCTACCACGGCTCAAAGGAGTCGTGCAAACAGGTAGCAGTTGGGTGCAGTCCCGAGCACTTGGAGGCAGTGGCGGTTAGACAGGATTCGTCCCTCCCGGTATTGGGAGTAGATATCGTGCTGTGTCAGAGAGCCATTACGCAAAGTCCCTGGCCAGGGCAAGCGAGATTTGCTGGTAGGTTCCAGTAGTTTCTCAGGGTGTAATGGGCTTCACTCCGACACGACTTATACCGCTATTAGGGGACTGACGCTTGCCGCCCCCCTAGGCCCGATATGCGATAGTCTTGGACGAACGGACCGGACTGTATGGAGATTGTCACATCAGACTCAGTAGGAGTTCGGATGGGTTTACTCATCGGCCTTCTTATCGACAACTACCTGGGGACCGTTACGTACAGCTAGTGCCGCTTGCGGTCTGTGGTTAAACCCACTGCCAGCGTAGTAGTCGAGTCTCTAGAGTCCCACACAGAGAGTTTCCTACTCCAGGCGAAACGATATAGAGGTTGCATGGTTTTGCGACAAAGGGTTCGGACGCATACGTGCGTTTACGCGCATATGACTTTCGGACAGATTTTACCAGTCGGCTTTGGTTTAAGCCAGTTACTGGTATCCGGTTATTGGATTTTTTACAGTCTAAAGTTTTTCCGTATTTTTACGGATCGGAGGGGCGTTCTCGTAATTGTGCGAGAAGCTTCTAGAAGTGGTGACTAAGGAGGTTTAGGTGTCATTTGCATTTAATGAGTTTAGTGAGTCATGAGGGTGATTCATGCATATCATTAATGCATGATAAATGCTTAATGAGTCATGGTTATGAATCACCACTTGATATTTATGAAACTTCATTATTCATCATTTTAGTTTTTCTTTAATGGATGAATTTTAAAGGTTCATATATATTATGATAGATTTACTATTCTCATTACTCTCACTCTCACCTTCTCTCTCCTCAAGCTCTTTCTCTTCAAAAGACTAATCCTCACCCTCATGTGTTGAGATCTAGGATTAGTAAGACTAATCAATCCATAACCAACTCTATATCATCCTATCATCTTTGATTAGCAATCAAAGTTGATTAGTTACCTCAAGTTAGAGGTTTAGCTTGGAGTTTCGCTCTCGGGTGGATCGTCTACTACCTAGAGAAGGCCGAGGAGAACCAAGGAGGACATAAAGAAGAAGGACCGGTTCATTAGGTATAATCCCTAATCTCTTATGAAAAGAAACTCATAGGATACGGTTATTTAGAGTTTAGCTTCGATTCAAGCGGTTAGTCGATGTTCGTTGTTTAAACTTGATCGTTTTTTGTAAAATCCGCCTCCCCACAAGTACTGGGGTGTACTACATCGACTTACAAATAAGACATACACGCTCGGGACCATATAAATGGGCTTCCGATCGACAGCGATAATCGATCCAGAACGCGCTCACACAACCCGGTGTGAAAAGCAACGAAAAACTTTCCGATGATTATCCTATTAAGCATGTGTTCGCAATCATATGAACATCCGAAAAAAGAAATAAAATTCGAAGCTTTAATGTGCACGCGACATGACAACAGTATTGGTAATTGAAGGAAGCTTTCGTAAAACGAACACAAAGTTTATTCTTGCAAGCGGAAACATACATACGAGTACCAAGCCTACATGGAAGTTCAACATAAAGCATACAAAAAGGAGGGACTAAGTTAAAAAAAAATGTTCTACTCTAACGGAAAAGGTCGCCAAACACAGGATCAACGGCACAGGGGTTAGTGAAGCAAAGAACGAAATTCTCCATCTCCCTCTCCGCTCTCTCCAGCACATCGAAGCGACGATTCTCGCGGGAAGCCACTCCCCATCGGTTGGTGCCATGTCCGTCCGCGAAAGCAAACATAATGGCTCGTCGGGCCCTTATTTCGCTCAGCAGATGAATTGAGCAGTCCTTTAAGGCCTGAGTAATCAGGCACGCTTCATGAAAGCCCTCGAGCTTTTCTTCCGCCACGTCAAGCATCGCCAGGGTCATCTCCGCCGGGTGAGGAGGGATGTCGGCAAGCACGGCCGTGAGAATCATCCGGAGCCAGAGGGAACCCATCGGGAGGGGAGACCCTCTACGGATCGAGAGCTCATGCATAGCTAAGTCACATTCGTTGTCGGAAAGGAGGGGGTCCACCAACCGAGCAGCAAAACGGGGGATCATCTCCTCAAGAGGAACTTCCCATGGCTGTCGACGAGCGTGAGGGCGATTGCAGGCCATAGCACTCGTTTGTCTCTCAAGACAAGTTACTCCAAAATAAAAAAAATATAATAATAATAATATAAATCCCTTTGTGAAGGGAAAAGAAAGCTATAGCCTCGTATATAAAGAAATGTGTTCCTCTCCGAACGGACACGCGGGACGTAGGGACGTCTCGCCTGAGGTTCAGGGCAGATGCCAATAGGTGCTATCCGTCTGCCTCTCCGAGGATGCCAAGTCGATCTATGGCGCCATGTATCGGAGGTTTAGACGGATGCGGCCGATGTAGCAGACTTCGTCAGATTCCCCCTCGTTTGAGGGGTTTTTGATTGTGGGGACGCTCTTCCCTGCAGGCGCAAGCCCCTGCAGTTAATTACGCTACCGCGTCGCGGTAACAACTTTCTCCTTCTCCAGATGGTCACTTCGTGTCGTGTGTTTTGTTTTATGTTTTCCTGCCCGTGGATCGTTTACGGAGACTGAGTTATGTCGTCGCCCGTAGGGCGTGGACTAGTCCAAATCCGTATCTTCTTAGATTTGGGTTCGGGGGTTTGGTTTGAGGATACGCTAACCATGCTTGAGGCTAAGATCAACTCAAACATTTGTTAAGGACGCATTAGTCTGGTTTGAGGCTAAGATCAACTTAACAGGATCGTTTAGATCCGACAAAGGAGTGTTTGGACCCCATTGTTCCAATTTCAGGACATAGTAGTCCGTCGTATGCGTGGCCGTCGGGACCCGTCACCTCTCTGACGACGTTGAAGGATTACAACGACGAATGTCAGAGGAGTTCAGAGATGTACCCTCGAGCCAGAGTTAATTAGGGGGATTCATAGTCCAGTCTGTTTGAGGGTTTAAGGACGCGTTAGCCATCTTTGAGGCTAAGATCAACTTAAACAGGACCGTTTAGATCCGACGAAAGAGCATATGGAGGCTCTATGGTTCTAGTTTAAGGACATCGCGGTCCATGGCTAGTTTAAGGACATTGCGGTCCGTGGGTAGTTTAAGGACATTGCGGTCCGTGGGTAGTTTAAGGACATTGCGGTCCGTTGGTAGTTTTAAGACATCTCGGTCAAGGTTAAGGACGTCATAGTCCATGGGTTTAAGGACTCCACAGTCCGGTATGTGCTCTGGATGCTTCACACGGGTTCACTGCCGCGTTAGGCGAGGACCAGGCTCCGCTCTGGATGCTTCACACGGGTTCACTGCCGTGCTCTGCGAGGACCAGGATCCGCTCTGGACGTTTTCCGCGGGGTCAAAGAGTGACGTTCTCCACGTTCCACGTAACCAGGAATTTTGTATTATGCATGGGTTTAAGGACCCCACAGTCCATATCATGAATGGCCTTCGGGACCCGTCACCTCTTTGAAGACATTGAGGGATTACAATGCCAAGTATCAAAGGAGTGAAGAGATGTACCCTAGAACCGGGGTGGATTAAATAGTCCCTGGCCCAATTTGGGTCAAGACTGATCAATTATGTTATGAGCCTATCGGCCCAGTTAATCACAAATTGAGGACTTATGGCCAGCTTGGGCTAAGTCCAGTCAGGTCTGGAATATTGACTCTTTGTTGGTCCATTGAGGGAGAATGTTTGCCTCTATCCCTTTAGCCAATTGGGCCAAAGCCTAGTGTTAAACACTTCAGAGCAATCAGTGTTGAACACTGGGAATAAGGTTGATGAGTTAGTGTTCAACACTAAGAGATAATTGGTGTTAAACACCAGCAATAAGGCTTTTTCAAATTAGTGTTAAACACTAAAACAGATCAGTGTTGAACCCTGCTAATAAGGCTTTTTAATCAGCATTGAATGCTAAGGCCCGACAGTGTTTTAACACTGGGCTTGAGAGTTTTAATTTTAGTGTTAAACACTAAGGCGAGAAGGGTCACGTGGCAGCACGTGAGAGCTCCCTCCCTTCATTTGTTCCGCTGAAATTATCATTTCCTTCAAAGCATCACGTGCCATCACGTGATGGGCATTCAAATGCCTATGTATTAGAGTTTCTGCCAAGGTCACGTGGATCACGTGGGGTGCTGCCTCAAAGGGACTTCTGTAGCTCTTTTGAGAGGGTCACGTGGTGGCACGTGACCCTACCTCCATGTATGTTATTTAGAGATTCTGTTGATCCTTTTTTTCAGGAATTAAATTCCTCGGGCTTTAATTTTCAAGGGAGTTAAATTCCTACTTCCTTTTGAAGATTTATATTCTGAAATAGAGTTGAACTCTGAATTCTCTATAGGAATTAAATTCCTCATATATGTGAAGAACTGAATAGGGTTAAACCCTAATGAAAGCTTTTAAGGAACTAAACTTCCCGTTTTAAAGAATTATGATTAAGGGGATTAAATTCCTGCTGTTTCAACAGAACTATGTTCTCAATTAGGGTTAAACCCTGCTTCTTTTATTTTGAAGGAATTAAATTCCCATGATACAGGGTCGAGCCCTAATTTTATTTTAAAGGAATTAAATTCCTATAATTCTGTGAGAGTTAAATTCTCATGCTTGCATTCCTTCTCTATGTTTTGGATCTGCATGGCAGGATCTCGACCCATTGAGAATTAAATTCTCAACCTTAAGGGGAGATGTGCACTTTGCAGATCCTCTATCAAAGAGAGAAGAAATGTGTTCTTCTGTTTTATGTATCAGAGTTAAACTGTGTTGAGAATTAAATTCTCTTTCTTTCAAAAGGCCTTCCCTTTCTTACCTAGGGTTTTTGCAGAAGATCCGAGTCTTTTCAAAATATCCAAGCTCTCCTCCTTTTTTCTTTCTTTTCTTCTCTGCGCATGTATCTCCCTTTTTTGTGTCTCTTGGCTCCTATTTATAGGAGAAGCAGCTGAATCAGTTAGTTTTTGACGAATCTTCGTTGAGAGATCTGATTTGCATCCTTCATTCGTTCTGGACCTTTTGATTATTAGGTGAATTTTATTCACCGTTGGATTTCAAATCCAGAGATTCTCCCTTGTTATTTTAGTTAGATTTAAGGGGGAAATCTTTCCAAATCCGAGATTTTCCATAAATAAATGACCTCTGAATCTTTAATTTGATTGGATGCATATAGTTGCGTTCCTTTGGAAAGATTTGCATTTCTCTCAGAATTTAATTCTGTTGACAAAAAGGGCTTTGAAAGCCGGTCACGTGTGACCACGTGACCCATGGTCACGTGTGAGCACGTGACCCCCTTTGGAATGAGCATTTTCCTTTCTTTTGCGCTGTCTTCTGATCGTTGCTTAAACGTCACGTGCTACCACGTGACCCCTGGTCACGTGTGAGCACGTGACCCCTGTCTGGCACTTCTTTCCTTGGTTCAATTGGAGAGCGAGTTTGCTACTTTGAACGTCACGTGTCGACACGTGACCCTGGTCACGTGGAAGCACGTGACCTCTTCTGAAGCTCTTTTTCTTGACTTTGTTCAGCGAATCATTGTGCGCCTTTTCTGTACTTTATAGGTCACGTGTCAACTCGTGACTGCTGGTCACGTGTAAGCACGTGGCCCCCTTTTCGAAGCTTTTCACAGAAGCTTTCCTGATTTTAAATCAGGAAACAAATGCCCCCACAGCGTTGTTCTCACGTGTCAGCACGTGAGTGCAACGCTGTCATCTCTCGCGACCGTTGGATTCATTTAGGGATTTGGGAGATGAAGCGTTTTCACTGTTTTCTATAAATACCGCTGTCTCTTCATAGGAGCCTTCACTCTGCTCGTCTTCTTCCTCTGAGAACTTTTCTTTGAGAATTTAATTCTCTTCTTCCAGAGCTTAGTTCTCTGTTTCAAAATTTCCAGAGTTTAACTCTGTCAACGGATCCCTTTCCCTCAGGTAATAATGTCGAACGGCCAAAGCGCCTTTGTCTTTGAAAGAACTCCTTGGATTTCAAATCCATATTAAGGGTTTCGCAAAGAACCCATTTTTTCTTCAAGTAATTTAACCAAAATATGGGACCACTTGACTTCCCGCAGTAGATCACTTAGGGTTCAGACGATCCCTTAGGGAGATGATGATGGCGGTTCAAACCCATGGAATTTAATTCCATTCAAAATGTTTCTGGGAATCTTAATTTCCTTTTTTTTTCCTAATAAGGAATTTAATTCCTATGAAGAACTCAATTTCTTCACCCAGAGGCTCCTTGGGGTCTCTTGGCCCGAGGCTGTACTTCTGCAATTAATGCGATGGGGATTTTGTAATGATGCCTTCTGTGGGAATTTAATTCCCTTGATTTTGTTGAGTTCGCTGTGGCGCCCTAGACAGGTCTTGTTAAGGGGAATATGCATGGTTACCACCCTTTATTAAATGGGGATGTTCCCTTTGTTTTATTGTAACTGTTTGGTCTCATTATTAATGAGCCGTCATCCGGATTCTGTGGGGCCCATGCGTTTTGTAGCCCATGGTCCCAGGAAACTTTGCTGTTGCTTTCTCCAATTAGTCTTCATGTTCGTGCATGAACATATATCGCTAACTTTTCTTTTAACGGTCTCCCTTTATTGGGTTTCAGGTGTGATGGCTTCTGCTCCACGCTTTCCTTTCTCTCGCTCGGAGGCGGCCTTCCCTCAGTCACCGTCTGATGAAGAGGCGATGGCGATGATTAGGGCCCATGACCCGGACTGCGCCAACCTTCTTCAATGGGGACCTTGGTACAGTCAGATTATTCAAGGTCGCAGGAGCTTTCTTTGCGCGGTGTCGACGGAGCCCACTTTCCCATTTTTACCGATGGATCCTCCAAGGGCAGCTTTCGCCGTGGAAATGCCCAACTGGACTCCAACGGGGAGGCTGGAGCCTTCGACGACCGGCATTCCGAACCACCCGATCCCGGCTGTAGACATCTTGGGACGGCGCATCTGCCAGGGTGAGGCCCACCCGTGGGGGCAGATTTATAAGATAGGGCTCACTCCCAGGCATCCTACGGGCTACCTTCTCTGGGCTCGCTACATTCTTTCTGCCCATCGGGCGCGATTGCAGAAAGTCGGGCTTTATCAAGCCGTATACGCGTCGCTGTTTCATTACAAGTCCCCGCATGCCTGGTGGGTCAAGGCGTTTCTGAACCAGTGGAATCTTCCCACTAATACTTTTCTTCTGGGAGATCGCGAGGTTTCGATTTCTTTAGCCGAGTTTTATGAAATTTCGGGGTTGCCGATAAGGGGTAACATGTACGAGGAGTTGCTGCCCCCTGAAGAGTACATTTTTGAACCTGAGCCCGCCCCAGTTGACGGCTTATCTGCTGAGAACGCTGTTCGACACAAGCGTCCCAGTTTAATTAGGGCTCTAGGCATTTTTGATCGATTATTCACCGAGTCTGAGGAGCAAGGCGTTACTTTCAAGAGCTTCATTGCTCGTTTCATTCGCGAGGACGCCTTACCGAAGACAGCCCCGAAGTTTGCCGACATTGGGGACCCCTTTGGGTTTGGTCCGAAGAGGCTGCCGACCAACGAATCAGATCTTCCTCAGTATTACATCCCTATCATATCGCCGATCTCTTTTGAATCTATTGCTGCCCCAGGCATGGACGAGGAGACGTTCTTTGTGGGGTTTATTAGCGTTTGGCTAAGTTGGTTCGTTATCCCCATGCATCGCCGCTTCATGAGAGCCTCGGTCATCTACCCGGCGCATCGTATTGCGGAGGGGACGCGGTTGGCCATTGGCATCCCGGCCCTGGCGCACCTCTATAATGGATTGGGCACTGCGGCTAATACCTCTACGCCTGGCGTGGACGTAGTGAACTTTTCGCTTCATTACTTCACGTCGTGGATTGAAATGCACGTGCTGGGGTCTTTTGCTATGCATCAGAGGCCTGCTTTTTACGACGCCTATACCTTCCCGCGACTTATGCGACTGGTGGGTGCTTCCGCTGCCGATCCAACTCAATTTGGGGCTATTAGGGTGCTGATTTCCCCTCACGCCACCGCCGGCGGGTTAGCTTTTAACGATCGGGTTTTGTCCTCCCCTTCGGGTCCTGTTCAGCAACTTTGGGACCAGTCAAAGGACAACGCACCTTCTCTGAAGCCCCGAGAGGCCACCTACTTGTATTCAATTAGACCGGGTTACTTGGTGTTTCGCCAGGATAGTGCAGCCCTTTTTATGCGGTACAATCCTCATCGATTTGCTCGGCAGCTCGGATATGACCAGGGCGTTCCTTTTGAGGCTTTTATGATCGCTCCAATTCCTTCGCTCGACGCTGTTCGTGACGCAGCTCATCATTTCATGAGGCTGAACACCGGCTCTCATTTCATGGTCCCTGAAGCCGAGTACATCCCTCGATGTGTGGGTGCATTTACAGGCTGGTATCTTCATCGGGTCACCCCAATTATTGCTGAAGAAAGAAGGGTTCTTCTTGGTCATGACGCTCCTCCTCAGGTCTCGCGAGTTGAGTTGCGACCGAGGGTTCCAGTCCGCTTTCCTTTGAGGGAAATTGGCGCTGTCCTCATTCCGGGGGAGTCAGGGGTAGACCTCACTCCGACCGCCGGTATGCCCTTGGGTTCTCGATCGCGAGGTAGACGGGCTCCAGTGGTAGCACCTCTGCCGGTGGCGGCGCCGCCTCCCGCGGTGTCGACGACGTCGACGTCGTCCTTGGTTGTGGCACCGAGTGAGAGTAACAGGGATGAGGGCGTTGAAGGCGATGTGGGCCAGCGTCGCCCTAAGGCTTCGCGAGGGAGGAAGCGGTCATCTTCAGCGGCCGGCTCTGGGTCTAAACGACGGAGGAAAGTGGCTACTACCCCGCTTGATTCTGTGGTGGAATCTGAGCCTATCCTTAAAGACGAACCCTTGACCTTGCAAGGGTCAGACGCTGGGCTTCTCTTCCCGAGTTCGGCTGACGAGGAGGCTGCTCAACTGGCTGAGGCCTTACGGCGTTCCAAAGACCCGTCCCATAATGCCAAGGTTCCGAAGAAGTCTTATCCCGCTGTAATTTTTTACGAAGACCCTTCGTGGATTCGGCGGCGATTTATCGGCCCTTTGGAGGAATGGGGGGAAAGGGCTTTGAAGCAGGTCGCTTCAGAAGATGCAGCTGATGCACTTTCTTTATGGACCGGTGGTCATGAGTCTACCCTTGAACCTCGGCGAGCTTATCTCCTTGAGAAGGAAAAGCGGCTTGAAGAAGCCATGTTAAGGGCTTCTTTGCGTATAGGTACGCTGTGCTTCTTTTGTAGTCTTTTCGATTATTTATGCTCGTGGGTATGTATCATTATTTTTATTTGAATCGTGCAGAATCTTCAACGCTGGGGGAGCTCCCTACTGGCCTCTTGAAGCTAAAGCCCGCCGAAATTCTTAACGAGGCTGTGTTGGGTGTGGAGGGGGCTGATGAGGCTGCTCCTCTCGTGATAGAACCTCCAGCGGCGGTTCTTGAACAGGGAGTGCTTTCCTCTTTAGGGAAGGTTCCCTTGGAAGCTGCCGCCCCAATGGTTCTTGCTGAGGTCGGCTCGGGGGCCGGAAGCGAAGTAGTCGGGGCTTCTCTCCCTTTGTTGGAGCCTGAGGTCCCGGCAGAGAATGTTGAAGCCGCTATCCCCCCGGCTCAGAATGGGAGGAGTGTTGAAGGTATCCCTCCACGTTTTAATTTAGTAACCCCTTCATAGTCTGAACTCTTTTGTCTTTCCCAGAATTGCGCGGCTTAGCGACCACGATCGCGGACCTGTCGCCTCGCCAGTCATTTCAGCGTTTACTGGAGATGGCAGCTCCGCAGGCGGTCTCCCCTCAGCGTATTGTCCTTTCCTCTGGACAAGGTTAGTGTCATTCGCCATTTTTTTTACTATAGTATTGTTACTATTTTGCGAAATGACGTTGATGTCTCTTATAGTTTTAGAAGCCGATGATGAGGTCGAGGTCGTTGAAGGGCCAGGGGAACCTTCAACTCCTACTTGCATGACTGTCGGTGAGTAACATTTTATCATAGTCCCGTTCATTCTGTGTTTAAAAGTTTTACTAACATCTGCCTAATCTGAACAGCCCTGCCAGTCTCCATGGCTTTGGAATCACGCATTGTGATGCCGTCCGGCCCCTACGCTTTGCGGGCTTCAGAGCGCTTGGCCCAATTGAGTCTGGTCTCCCTATCTTCTTTCATCGAGGAGCTCCGTGCTGGTAGTACAACCACGGCCGAAGCGTTCGCCGCTGAAGCTAACGGCTCCCTTCCTTTTCTCGCCACCTATCACGGCGAGGAGGTGGTGCGAGTCTGGGTGGAGTTCTGTAGGAAGGTGGAGGCTTGCTTGTACGCTCTCGAGTGTTCTCGCCTTTCCTCGGAGGCCGTGGCTGCAAAGGCGGAGTTACGGGGTCTGATAGCACGACATGCGGCCAACATGACTTCGTGCGAGAGGAGACTTGGCCGCAAGTTCTCGGAGAGGGAGCTAGCCTCCAAGGCGTTGAGCGAGCTTCAGACCAGCCTTACAGCTAAAGCCAACAAAGCGTATGACCTTTGGCGAGTACTTCAGGAGTCCATCAAGGAGGTGGTGGCTCTTGATAAAGCCGCCACGTTTACTCGCGAGAGGGTTGAGGCTCACAAGGCCACTGAAAAAGAGCTTGAAGCCCGGCTTGCTTCATATCAGGCCCAACAAGCTCAGGCGGAGGCTCGTCTTCTGGAGATCTTGCATCATGAAGCCGTGTCTCAACAACAAAACGATGAGCTGCTAAAATTACTACACCGGCCACCGGCTTGAGGACTTGTATCTTTTTTTTTTTGTACGTACTCATGGATGAGAGTATTTTTTTTGTTTCATGAATTGTACCTTGTATCCTTTTTGGTTTATGAATAAAAGATACGATTTTTCTTCTCAATGATGTGTCCCCTTTTTGTTGAATGCATTCTGCGGATATTCTATCTTGATCTCCTTGCGGGACAGCGATGGCTCAGGATTCAGGGTTAAGATATGCTTCCTAAGACTTCTGCATTTTACGAGCTACGAGGGTCTCATAAAGAGTTTTTCTCCCAGCCGTGAGGACTTGTAAGTGCCGGATGCGGTTACCCTTGTCCGTGTTCTACGGAGTCAGGGGTTTCTCCAGATATTGTAGTTTAAAGACGTCGCGGTCAAGGTTAAGGACCTCATAGTCCGTGGATTTAAGGACTCCACAGTCCGATGTTAGTTTTAAGACATCACGGTCAAGGTTAAGGACCTCATAGTCCGTGGATTTAGGGACTCCACAGTCCGACGTTTGGTTGCAGGGACCCGTCACCTCTTTGAAGACGTTGAGGAATTACAACGCCGGGCATCAAAGGAGTGAAGAGATGTACCCTTAAACCGAGGCAAAAATCTGTAAGGAATAGGGGTGGTTGATCGTTAGTTTTAAGACATCGCGGTCGAGGTTAAGGACGTCATAGTCCGTGGATTTTAAGGACTCCACAGTCCGGTGTTTGCTCTGGATGCTTCACACGGGTTCACTGCCGTGCTTGGCGAGGACCAGGCTCCGCTCTGGACGTTTTCCGCGGGGTCAAAGAGTGACGTTATCCACGTTCCACGTATCCAGGAATTTTGCACTAGATGCTTCACACGGGTTCACTGCCGTGCTCGGCGAGGACTAGGCTCCGCTCTGGATGCTTCACACGGGTTCACTGCCGTGCTCTGCGAGGACCAGGATCCGCTCTGGACGTTTTCCACGGGGTCAAAGAGTGACATTATCCGCGTTCCACGTAACCAGGAAGTTTGCACTAGATGCTTCACACGGGTTCACTGCCGCGTTAGGCGAGGACTAGGCTCCGCTCTGGATGCTTCACACGGGTTCACTGCCGTGCTCTGCGAGGACCAGGATCCGCTCTGGACGTTTTCCACGGGGTCAAAGAGTGACATTATCCGCGTTCCACGTAACCAGGAAGTTTGCACTAGATGCTTCATACGGCTTCACTGCCGCGTTAGGCGAGGACTAGGCTCCGCTCTGGATGCTTCACACGGGTTCATTGCCGTGCTCTGCGAGGACCAGGATCCGCTCTGGACGTTTTCCACGGGGTCAAAGAGTGACATTGTCCGCTTTCCACGTAACCAGGAAGTTTGCACTAGATGCTTCACACGGGTTCACTGCCGCGTTAGGCGAGGACTAGGCTCCACTCTGGATGCTTCACACGGGTTCACTGCCATGCTCTGCGAGGACCAGGATCCGCTCTGGACGTTTTCCACGGGGTCAAACAGTGACATTATCCGCTTTCCACGTAACCAGGAAGTTTGCACTAGATGCTTCACACGGGTTCACTGCCGCGTTAGGCGAGGACTAGGCTCCGCTCTGGATGCTTCACACGGGTTCACTGCCGTGCTCTGCGAGGACCAGGATCCGCTCTGGACGTTTTCCATGGGGTCGAAGAGTGACATTATCTGCTTTCCACGTAACCAGGAAGTTTGTTGATTGTATCCGCATTTCACGGGATGGAGGTTTGACTCTTGGTGATATGTATCGCCGAGCCATGGAACTTGGGGTTGCCGCTGTTCCGTTTCGCTTGATGCTGTGTCTGCTGTGTCGAAACGAACGTCGAGGTGGTGGCTTGCTAGCTTTTTCGCGGCAAGCTCGGATTTTTTGGATACCGGTTTCGGCATCAGCACCGCTACAATTGGGATGTTGCCAGGAGTGAATCATCATCTGCCTCTGTCGACGTTTGAACAAAGGTGGCTTAGTAAACAGGGTTAAGGGTCCTGCCGACCAAGGCTTTTGACTTCATGAGCCGTAAGGGTCTCACAAAGGTGTTTCTCCCTACAAGTCGTGAGGATCTTGCAGGTGTGTTTTCTCCTTAAGGACCGTGAGGATTCTTAAGTGTATGTTCTCTTGTAAGTCGTAAGGATCTTATAAAGAGGATTTTCTCCTTATAAGTCGAGAGGGCTTACAAGGGTTGTTCATCATATGGATATATCCCCAGTCACGGGTGGGACTTTGTTAGGGAAATGTTTATTCGCGAGAGGGTTGTGGAGGATTTGCTTAAGAACAGGTTCAGGTTTCTGTAACTTAAGACTTTCAAGTCTTATAAGCCGTGAGGGTCCCATAAGAGAGTTCTCCTTACGAGTCGTGAGGATCTCGTAAGTGTATTTTCTCCTTAGGAATCGTGAGGGTCCCTAAGTGTGCTGCTCCTTTGTGAGTCGTAAGGATCTCACGCAGGTGGTTTCTCCTTACAAGGTCGAGGGGACCCTATAAGTGTCTTTTAACGAGGTTGCGCCCTTTCGGGTTTTCACAAACACTCGCCGGTAGTCCCGCTGTTCTTATTCACGGAGCCCTTTCGGGTTTTCATCCGTGCCCACTTTGCTTATGGACATACCGTTTTTTATTTTATATACTTTTTTTTTTCTTCTTTTTTTTTTATCTCGTCAGCCTAAGGATGCTGTGGTAGTAATTTTAGGGACGTTTCGGTCCGTCGTTAGTTTAAGGACGTTTCGGTCCGTTGTTAGTTTAAGGACATTTCGGTCCGTTGATAGTTTTAAGGACGTTTCGGTCCGTTGTTAATTTAAGGACATTTCGGCCCATTGTTAGTTTAAGGACGTTTCGGTCCGTTGATAGTTTAAGGACGTTTCGGTCCGTTGATAGTTTAAGGACGTTTCGGTCCGTCGTTAGTTTAAAGACGTTTCGGTCTGTTGATAGTTTAAGGACGTTTCGGTCCGTTGATAGTTTAAAGACGTTTCGGTCCGTTGTTATGGGAAGGCCAGCTACTGCTTGTAAAGTCTGAGCCTAGGAAGATAGCGAGCGGACATAGTCGTCGTCATCTACCGTTGACCCAGGCTGTGGCTCACTAAGCATAGTATTTCTTCAAGAAGCGGCCATTTATTGGCCTGAAGGGCCTTTCACCGTGCATGTCCACGAGTAGATAGGCTCCACCCTGGTAGACCTGGTCTATGATGTACGGGCCTTCATAGTTTGGCTCGAATTTTCCCCGCTTGGCACGATTGGGGATCATAGGTCTTTTGACTACCAGCACGAGTTCGCCTTGGCGGAATGCTCTTGGCCTGGTCAATCTTTCGTACGAGCGCGTCATCTTTGCTTTGTAGGCTTCTAGATGTTGTTGCGCTATGAGTCGGGTTTCGTCGAGGGCATCAAGCTCCTCAAGTCGAAGGTGAGCATTTTCTTCGTCGGTCAGTTCGTGGTGGATTGCCACTCGTAGAGAGGGTAACTCTATCTCGAGGGGGAGTACTGCTTCCGTCCCAAATACCAACGCGTATGGCGTTGTGTTCGTGGCCGTCTTGAATGTAGTTCGATAAGCCCAAAGGGCTTCTTGCAGCCTCTCGTGCCAGTCTCTCTTATTCCGGGAAACGGTCTTTTTTATGATCTTCGTCAAGGTCTTATTGAAGGCCTCGGCCAGACCGTTGGCTCGTGGGTTGTAAACTGAAGAATACCTCCAGTCTATATTGTGCTGCTGCGCGAAGCGGCTAATCTTATGGCTTCTGTAGGCTGGCCCGTTATCGGAGATAATCCGCCGTGGGGTTCCAAACCGATAAATGACGTGCGTTTTGAAGAAATGGAGGATATTCTCCGTCTTCACTTCCCTCAGTGGTACTGCTTCTGCCCATTTGGAGAAGTAATCAGTTGTCGCCAGGATGAAACGATGTCCCCGAGATGATGCCGGCTCGATGGGTCCGACTATGTTAGTTCCCCACATTTCGAATGGCCAGCTGGCCACCGTTGGGTGTAGCAGATTCGGATGTTGGTGGATGAAGTCTCCATGAATCTGGCATGAGTGGCATTGTTTTGCATACTCGAGGCAGTCCTGGATCATCGTGGGCCAGTAATAACCCATCCGTTTAATTTTTAACTTCATCTTTGGGCCTGCTTGATGAGAACCGCAAAGCCCGTCGTGAACTTCCTGAACGACTTTTTCTGCTTCGTCAGGTCCTAAGCATCTCAGCCATAGAGAATCAAGCGATCTCTTGTATAGAGTATCGTTGACGAAAGCGAAAGATAGAGCTCGTTTCATGAGCTGATGTCATGAGGACGCTTCTTTGGGCATGCGGCGGGACTTAAAGTAGTCTATGAAGACTTTCCTCCAGTCCTCGGCCTTCTCTTGGTCTTTTATTTGTAGGGTTGTCTGCTCAGTTGCTCCCTCTTTATATAGTTCCGGAGGTATCTCTGCGGGGGTGAGCACTCGACGGCTTTGTACCACGATTCTGACATCATCGAGGTTCTCGTCGGCCAGTTCTTTAGCAAGCTTAGCCAATGCGTCTGCTTTGCTGTTTTCTGCGCGTGGTATGTTCTCCAAAGTGTAGGAGGGAATTTGGGTCGACAGTTGTTGCACCTTTTCTCCGTATCTCACCAACTCCGGCTTGCACGTTTGGTAGTCACCATTAACTTGGCTAACGACCAGCTGAGAATCCCCATATATGAGGAGGTCTTCAATTCCCATGTCGACGGCAAGTTCGAGGCCTGCTATCAGAGCTTCATATTCAGCCTCATTGTTTGTCCTTGGCTCTGTCAAGGAGAAGGCGAAACGCATTATCCCTCCTTGTGGAGTTGCAAAGATGAGGCCTATCCCCGATTTGATCATTGGGGTACCTTGCTTTTGTTTCTTTACGGAGGACGCTCCATCGAAATAGAGTTCCCATCGGGTGCTTCCGCCGCTAATCGCATCAAATGCATGCTCGTCCGGCAAATCACAATTCAAAGGAGAATCGGCCGGTATCGGGTGCTCAGCGAGGAAATCGGCAATGGCCTGGCCTTTCACTGCCTTGAGAGGTTGATATGTTATCGAGAACTCCATCAAGAGCAGGGCCCATTTAGCGAGTCGTCCCGTCAACATGGCTTTTGACATCAAGTATTTAAGAGGGTCCACCTTCGAGATGAGACAGACTTCATGTGCCAACGCATAGTGCCTGAGCTTTGTTATCGCGAAGATTAACGCCAAGCAATGTTTTTCAGTGGGAGAGTAATTGCTTTCTGCCCCCAGTAGAACTCGACTTAAGTAGTAGAGTGCTCTCTCTTTCCCCTGATCGTTCTCTTGTGCCCATAATGCGCCCAAGGAACCTTCAAGGGCGGTTGTATAAAGAATGAGAGGTTTCCCTTTAACCGACGCAGCCAATACCGGCGGGTTCTGCAGGTACTGCTTGATCTCGTCTAGTGCACCTTGGCATTTCTGATCCCAGACGAATGGGGTTCCCTTCTTCATCAGGTGACTGTATGGGCGGCATTTGCCAGAAAGGTTAGCGATAAATCGCCGGATGTATGCGAGCTTCCCCTGGAGAGATCGCAACTGTTTGAGAGTTCTTGGCGGAGGCATTTCCATGATCGCTTTAATCTTTGATGGATCTATCTCAATACCTCGGTGTCGAACAATGAATCCTAGGAATTTGCCCGAGGAGACTCCAAACGCGCATTTTAGGGGATTCATTTTCAAATTATATTGCCGAAGGCGTTGAAACACAGTCTCCAAGTGGTTTAAATGCTCTTCGTATGACATGCTCTTTACTACGAGGTCATCGATATAGCACTCGACGATGTCATGTATGAGGTCGTCGAAGATCTTTGTCATGGCCCTTTGATAGGTAGCGCCAGCGTTCTTTAAACCAAAGGGCATAACCCTGTAGCAGAATATACCCAAAGGGGTCCGAAAAGCGGTGTGCTTCTGGTCTGCGGGATGCATCTTTATCTGATTGTATCCTGACGAGCCATCCATAAAGGAGAAAACCTCGTGAGTGGACGTGTTATCTATCATTAGCTCGGTTACCGGTACTGGGAAATCATCCTTTGGACAGGCTTTATTGAGATCCCTGAAATCCACGCATATGCATACCGTCCCATTCTTTTTCATTACCGGGACGATATTGGCGATCCAATCGGGATATTGGACTTCTTGGATAAATCCAGAATCGATCAGCTTCTTGACTTCGGCGTTGATGCTCATCTCAAGCTCGAGTCGCATCCTCCTTGGCGCCTGCTTGACCGGCTTAATATCTGGGGATATTGCTAGTTTATGCACAGCAATCTCCGGATCTAATCCTGGCATCTCGGAGTAGTTCCACGCGAAGCAGTCTTTATGTCGTAGAAGCACGTTTTTTAACGCGGCCACTTTTTCTTCAGAGAGTAGCTCGCTGACGAATGTCGGTCGCGGGTCCTCTGCCGATCCCAACTCAATCTTCCTGAGGTTATCTGCAGTAGTATGTATACCGTCTTCCAGTTCTTTCGGAGCGGGCGGAAATTCCGAGATCACCTCATCATCGCTGTTTTCAAAGCACCGGGGGAGGCCATCTATGTTTTCGGGCTCTTCTTTTAATATCGTAATCGTATAACAGGTACGAATCCACTCCCAGGACTGAGGTGGATCCGGTTTTGTTCTTGCGGCCTTGGGCTCGTGCTTTCGGGGCGGCGTTACCCTCCAGCTGTTGGATAAAGCGAATCTGCCCCTTCTGTACTGGTCTTCGACCCAGTTCTTGAAGGTGAAGCAGTCTTCGGTAGGATGTCCTATGGCTCGGTGATAAGAGCAATAGCCCGAGCGAGAGGCCTTATTAGCTTGTTCAGGGTGTCTAGGCTCTAGAAGTGTGATCATCTGATGTTTTAGGGCGAGCTTGAGTAACCTTTCCGTCTTGTCTCGGGGGAAGGAGTACGCTCGACTCATCTTTTCTATGAAGGACGAATCCGAGCTGTGAAGTACCCGATCACGTAACCCTCTAATCCTGCGTCGTTGCTGTCGGCTCTTTTTTCCGCTTCTCGACTTATTTCCGTTTCCGCATCGGGCCTTTCGCATGATGGGTTGACAAGGATGAGCATTCTTGCCTATCGCAGCCTGTTGAAATAGACGTTGCATCCTGGCCTTCTCGTAGATGGCCATTTCGTGATTGGGGTCTTCCCGACCTTTCTGACCCACTTTCCTGATAGGCTTGTCCATTCGTTCTAGAAATGACGGACTTGGCGCCTCAATCGCGTGGTCTGGTTTTGATGAGGGGTTGGCATCTCCTGACAGGGCGTCCTCCTCTTCATCAAAGGTGTATATAGCGTAGCTGTTATGAGCCCGTTCTCGTTTTCCGGCTCTCGCGTATCCAAGCCCAAGTGTCTCCATTTTCCCGTTGGGCAGTTTGCGTTGGGTTCCAGGGACGTCCCAAATCTTGTTGTAGAACCGAGCCTGTCGAACAGTTTGTTTTAAGGGTACTCCTTGGCGCTTCAATAGCTTCTTTAATCCATCTGTATAGTATCTGGGCAGACGGATGGGTTGGAGTCTGTCGCATGCAGTATCTGCGCCATGCCAGATCTCTTTCTCTATTTTCGACTCTGAGGATCGGTAGAATAGGATCACCTTCTCACCCCTACGCCTGGGAGGGACGCAAAACGTTTGCAGCTCTTGCACACTGTGAGCTTGAAGCGTGTCGAGGTCCTTGTAGTGTTCTCGCGGTACCATGGTGATTTGCAAGTTATGGTCCTCGCCAGGAGGTGCTTGCATTGAAAGCCGATTGGAGAATACGGCATTGACCTCATCTTCTGAATCACTTCCGAAGACCAGTATGGGAGTGGGCGTCCTCCGGTTGTTGCGTTGAGATGGCCCCGTATAAACTATCTCTTCCTCTTCTTCGGTATCGCTTCCGAAAACAGGGATGGTGGCGGCGGCCTTGTTCTCCGAGTCGCGACACCTTTCTGTATCTTCAAAGTCTGGCAAAAAGTATTTCGCATCCTCGTATTTGCGGACTTCGTTCACGGAAAATGGGTTCAGCTCACCCGTTACAGTATACTCGAAACCATCTTTAAAGTACTTCATACACTGATGTTGTGTAGAAGGGACGATGTTGTACTCGTGTAACCAAGGACGGCCGAGCAAGGCATTGTAACAGGTCTTGGCGTCAATGACATGGAATTTGATGTCTGTGACGAGAAGCCCGAAGCGTAACGTTAGTATCACAGATCCGAGAGTCCGTGACGATTGTGAATCGAAACCGGAGATAGTAATTTTGTCCCGAGCGAGATGTTGCACACTCATGCAGATTTCCTTCAACACCCGAACATTAAGGAGATTGACGGAGGATCCGTTATCTACCAGGATCTTGCCTATCTTGATGTCATGGCAGTACCCAGAGACATATAGGGGACGGTTATGGTCGCACGTCCCGAGAAGGAGGTCTTCATCACCGAAAGTGACGTCGGCCGTATGCACTTCTTCCAGTTCGTCCTTCATCTTTTCAGTGGCGAGAAAGGCTTGGAATTGCTCAGGTTCTTGTAATGCCTTAATTAGTGAGTCCCGTGCTTCTTTTGATAATAGGAGGGCGTCGAGAATGCTAAGCTGAGAAGGTAGCTTCCTTAGATGCGCGAGGATGTTATAGTCCACTTTACTCCTCCTAGGTGGGTCTTTAGCAGCCAGTTCTTTCGCGACCTGGTCATCCAAAGTGATATCTTCCGTGACCTTTTCCTTTCCCTTATCTTTTCTGTTCGTAGGCCCGAGATTCTTTTCCGGGAGTGTGCGATTGCGCAGCTGAGTGTTTCCGCAGGCTTCTGATTCCTCATCTTTCCTTAGCACGGATTCTTCAAAGAGAGGGCCCAGAGTCACTTCTTCGTCAGAGTCGCTCCCAAAGGTGAGGACTTGCGACCCCTCGGCATGAGCCATATAACAGTTGCCAGTAATTCTGTTGGGCCCGTCGACAGTGCTTCTTTGCTCCCGACGGCTCTTGCGTTTCATGCGTTTGAAATGTTGCCGACGAGCAACATATCCTTGCCACCATATCTTAAAGGCGTCGCACTCCTCTGTGGGGTGTGAGATTTTCCGATGATATGCGCAGTAATCGGGGTGCTTCTCCGCCCCATTGTGTGTGTTTCCTTCCGAGGGTGGTAGCCTCATTCCCATTGACATGGCTTTGGCGAACCTTTTCCTCGTCTTGAATATCTTCCTGTCCATCTCGGATGCCTTTTGCTCTGGCAGGGGTAGTTCAACTCCTTCGTTCAGTCGCCCGCATTTGGTTCCTCCTGATGCTGCCATCTCACGCTCCTGATCTGCTTTACTTTTTAGACGAATCTCGTCTAGGAAGGCATTGATCATATCAGTTGTCAGCCTCGCACGCTCTGGTTCGGGCTCCGCCTTCGGCTTCTTAGTGCTAGGAGTTTTCTCATCCTCGGTAAACGAGTGGGAGATCACGTTGCAACTTGCCGCATATCCCTCGGATTCATCCGACGAGTTCTCTCCATCATCGTCCTCTTGAAAGATGTGGCTGAGGAACTCCTGCAGTGTGACAGGAGTTCGCGCCTTCTGATTATATTCTTCCAGCGCGTCGATTTGCTTCTGCAAGTTTGTTCGCTCGTCTCCAAGCTTCGCGGGCTTCTTGGATTTCTTCTTCTTTTTCTTCGAAGCTTTTGACGGCTGGGCGTGAGTATTTGGGCCCTTATCACGAGTCTTCGTAGTTGGGCGGGGCTTCAACATCCCTTCGATAATTTGAGGTTCAAGAGGGTCCTTCCATTCGATCGCAGGGCACGCATGAAGGTCTCTCAGCATTCTTTTGGTCTTCGTTGATAGCACGACCTCCCATGGAGCTTCTTCGATAAAGGAGCAGGTTGCCCCCGGTGTGTCTGCCTTTTTAGGAGTATGTGGTTGTGGCGGGTTCACCTTCCACTTTTCAGACAGTACAAACTTTCCCTGGAGGTATTGATCTTCGATCCATCCTTTGAAGACGAAGCAATCTTCAATCGGATGACTTACCGTCTGATGGTAAGGGCAGTAGTTGGGGTTATTCACCTCGCTAGGTTGTGGCGGTCGCCTTGGATTTGGGAGGTTAATAAGTCTGTTGCGTATTGCCAGCTCAAATAACCGTTTCGTCTTGTCTCGTGGGAACGAGTAGGGACGCTTCATCTTTTCGTTATAATATCGGCGTCTTTCTTCCAATTGATCTGCCGATTTCGGGGCGTCGGGTTGCTGTTGGGCATTCGCGACAAAAGTTGCCCTTCCTTTACCCTTGTCATTCCGAGGTTCTGGCTTCGGGGTAGGTGGTCTATGACCCATCTGGTCCATCTGAGCCAACTTGTCGATTAAAGCCTGGAATGTGGTTGGCTTAAAGAACATCATAAACTGGGAAATAGTTGCATGGGGGTCTAGGGTTCCCACGAACATGCCCACTGCGGGTGCCTCCTCAATGCGTTGCTCGCATCTCGACCACAAATTCCGCCAGCGTATAGCATACTGGACCCAGGTTTCGCCTGGTTTTACCCTGGCGTTAATAAGTGCAGTTATTGGAGTGCGTTCGCTGGCACTTGCAAATCGCTGAGTGAACAACAACTCCATTTCAGCGAACGTTTTGATGGAATCGTTCGGGAGTTCCGAATACCATTCGAACGCTGTTTCTGATAAGCTGCCAACGAACTGACGGAGTAACAGTTTATCGTCACCGCCGGTGTTACCGCAGAGGGCCCGGAACTGGGCGACGTGTTGATGAGGATTGCCGGTCCCCTTATACACATGGAATTTCGGTATCGTATAGCCTTACGGATATTTGATTTGATCGTACCAGCTTGGATACGGTCGCCCTGTTTTCACGACTTGACCAGCTGCCTCAGTCGCATGATGAACTCGGATTTGCTGGGCTATGTAGTCAGCCAAGTCAGCCTTAGAGATCGTCTCCTCCTTGGCCGTTGAGAGGGCTGGTGGTGGATTTGACGTTTCTCCTCGGTCGTCCTCCAGAACGATTGGGGGATCTTCAGCGGGTAGGTCCTGTTGGATCATCATTCCTATCATATCTTGGAAGAGAAGGCCCATACGCTGTATATTAGCCGCTTGTTCAGCAGCCTCTTTGTCCTTTTTCTCCAATGTCCGGCGAAGGAACTCAGCGTCGGTTTCCTCCTCCCGGCGCGCGTCTGAGGACGTTTCTGGGCTTTCTTTTGGCCCGGTAAGTGCGGCCATAGCACTCATCATTTCCTGCAACTTTTGTTGTTGTTCCTGGGCTTTTGTCACGGATCGGGTCAGCGGTCGGTGGCCCGTAGAAGTGCGGCTTTCCTCCTTTCCAGAAGCCATATAAACAGTGTGTACCATCGTGCCCCCAGACTTAGGGTGTCTGGGCTCATTGCTTTTAGCCGTCGTTGCATGTTGAGGGTTCTTCTATGGCTTCCTTCTTTTATGAGCCATGGAGGTTGAGGGGGCCGTTGAGGAGGGCGTCCAGACAGCCTTTTGGGGTTTAGCCTGGTGACCAGCCTTCGGTTGGATTTTCAGCTTCTTGTGCTGGCGGGAGAAGTTTGGATCGATGCTTGAGTCTCGGGCCTGTCGCCAAACCTTATAGATTTTGGAAGACAGCCGTTGAGGAGATCGGGGCTGGTCTGATTTTATTTCCACAACCTCTCCTGATGGGGGAGGAGACCTCTTTAGCACTGCAGTAGGGGAATTCCTTCGCACCTTATTTAGCATTTCGAAGCTGTTCCCAGTTGGAACAGCAGCATTAACTTCTACCACCGGGGCTGGTGGAGTCAATCCAGAGGGGGAGTTGCCCCCAGCCTTCCTTATTCGGCGCCAATAACGACGTCGAGCGCGTCGAGCAGACGGCGTAGAGTCAGATATAAGAATGGTTTCATCTTGCCCCCTGTGTGGGTGGGGGGTCGTTGTTGGTGTTAGCCTGTCAAAGACCGATGTCCTTTGTGCAGCGGGAGCGGGAGTCGAAGCTGTTAATCTTGTGAAGATCGATTTCTTGACCGGGGAAACCGCCTTGGCGATTTCGGAGGCAGGAGCGGCCGCTTTCTTAGAAGCAGTCTTCCCTGGGATTGTAGGCCCCATGATGAGTTCGCAAGATTTCTGGCCCAATCTAGAGAAGACCGAGGCGTTGACGTTGGGCGACTCGTTGAGAGGAACCGCGGCAGGGGTAAGACGATCAAAGACCGACTTCCTGAGAGTTTCCTTTGTCAGCACCGGCGCCACGAAGCTTGATGAGGGGAGCATAGTCCCAAAGAACAATCCGGTAGTGGCCTGAGTCACCTGATCCACCGGCATTGTGAACAACGAAGCAGCTTGGGGCCCATAGGCTATACCTCCTGGCGAGGTAGAGCGTTGGTCGCAATTGCAGTTTGAGCAGTTGAAGGACTTTGCGGAAGCAGCAGCCATCGATCCTTTGTTTTCTGCAATAGGCAAGACGCCAATTCTTAGTATCTTGAAACCCAAGGGCAATCATTGGCGAACCGCGATTGGTTCGCGAATCATGACACACGAAGTGTGGAGTGGAAAGAGGAAAAGGTCCCACCGGGCGTGCCAGAATCTGTTCCCCTCCGAACGGACACGCAGGACGTAGGGACGTCTCGCCTGAGGTTCGGGGCAGATGCCAATAGGTGCTATCCGTCTGCCTCTCCGAGGATGCCAAGTCGATCTATGGCGCTATGTATCGGAGGTTTAGACGGATGCGGCCGATGTAGCAGACTTCGTCAGATTCCCCCTCGTTTGAGGGGTTTTTGATTGTGGGGACGCTCTTCCCTGCAGGCGCAAGCCCCTGCAGTTAATTACGCTACCGCGTCGCGGTAACAACTTTCCCCTTCTCCAGATGGTCACTTCGTGTCGTGTGTTTTGTTTTATGTTTTCCTGCCCGTGGATCGTTTACGGAGACCGAGTTATGTCGTCGCCCGTAGGGCGTGGACTAGTCCAAATCCGTATCTTCTTAGATTTGGGTTCGGCGGTTTGGTTTGAGGATACGCTAACCATGCTTGAGGCTAAGATCAACTCAAACATTTGTTAAGGACGCATTAGTCTGGTTTGAGGCTAAGATCAACTTAACAGGATCGTTTAGATCCGACAAAGGAGTGTTTGGACCCCATTGTTCCAATTTCAGGACATAGTAGTCCGTCGTATGCGTGGCCGTCGGGACCCGTCACCTCTCTGACGACGTTGAAGGATTACAACGACGAATGTCAGAGGAGTTCAGAGATGTACCCTCGAGCCAGAGTTAATTAGGGGGATTCATAGTCCAGTCTGTTTGAGGGTTTAAGGACGCGTTAGCCATCTTTGAGGCTAAGATCAACTTAAACAGGACCGTTTAGATCCGACGAAAGAGCATATGGAGGCTCTATGGTTCTAGTTTAAGGACATCGCGGTCCATGGCTAGTTTAAGGACATTGCGGTCCGTGGGGTAGTTTAAGGACATTGCGGTCCGTTGGTAGTTTTAAGACATCTCGGTCAAGGTTAAGGACGTCATAGTCCATGGGTTTAAGGACTCCACAGTCCGGTATGTGCTCTGGATGCTTCACACGGGTTCACTGCCGCGTTAGGCGAGGACCAGGCTCCGCTCTGGATGCTTCACACGGGTTCACTGCTGTGCTCTGCGAGGACCAGGATCCGCTCTGGACGTTTTTCGCGGGGTCAAAGAGTGACGTTCTCCACGTTCCACGTAACCAGGAATTTTGTATTATGCATGGGTTTAAGGACCCCACAGTCCATATCATGAATGGCCTTCGGGACCCGTCACCTCTTTGAAGACATTGAGGGATTACAATGCCAAGTATCAAAGGAGTGAAGAGATGTACCCTAGAACCGGGGTGGATTAAATAGTCCCTGGCCCAATTTGGGTCAAGACTGATCAATTATGTTATGAGCCTATCGGCCCAGTTAATCACAAATTGAGGACTTATGGCCAGCTTGGGCTAAGTCCAGTCAGGTCTGGAATATTGACTCTTTGTTGGTCCATTGAGGGAGAATGTTTGCCTCTATCCCTTTAGCCAATTGGGCCAAAGCCTAGTGTTAAACACTTCAGAGCAATCAGTGTTGAACACTGGGAATAAGGTTGATGAGTTAGTGTTCAACACTAAGAGATAATTGGTGTTAAACACCAGCAATAAGGCTTTTTCAAATTAGTGTTAAACACTAAAACAGATCAGTGTTGAACCCTGCTAATAAGGCTTTTTAATCAGCATTGAATGCTAAGGCCCGACAGTGTTTTAACACTGGGCTTGAGAGTTTTAATTTTAGTGTTAAACACTAAGGCGAGAAGGGTCACGTGGCAGCACGTGAGAGCGCCCTCCCTTCATTTGTTCCGCTGAAATTATCATTTCCTTCAAAGCATCACGTGCCATCACGTGATGGGCATTCAAATGCCTATGTATTAGAGTTTCTGCCAAGGTCACGTGGATCACGTGGGGTGCTGCCTCAAAGGAACTTCTGTAGCTCTTTTGAGAGGGTCACGTGGTGGCACGTGACCCTACCTCCATGTATGTTATTTAGAGATTCTGTTGATCCTTTTTTTCAGGAATTAAATTCCTCGGGCTTTAATTTTCAAGGGAGTTAAATTCCTACTTCCTTTTGAAGATTTATATTCTGAAATAGAATTGAACTCTGAATTCTCTATAGGAATTAAATTCCTCATATATGTGAAGAACTGAATAGGGTTAAACCCTAATGAAAGCTTTTAAGGAACTAAACTTCCCGTTTTAAAGAATTATGATTAAGGGGATTAAATTCCTGCTGTTTCAACAGAACTATGTTCTCAATTAGGGTTAAACCCTGCTTCTTTTATTTTGAAGGAATTAAATTCCCATGATACAGGGTCGAGCCCTAATTTTATTTTAAAGGAATTAAATTCCTATAATTCTGTGAGAGTTAAATTCTCATGCTTGCATTCCTTCTCTATGTTTTGGATCTGCATGGCAGGATCTCGACCCATTGAGAATTAAATTCTCAACCTTAAGGGGAGATGTGCACTTTGCAGATCCTCTATCAAAGAGAGAAGAAATGTGTTCTTCTGTTTTATGTATCAGAGTTAAACTGTGTTGAGAATTAAATTCTCTTTCTTTCAAAAGGCCTTCCCTTTCTTACCTAGGGTTTTTGCAGAAGATCCGAGTCTTTTCAAAATATCCAAGCTCTCCTCCTTTTTTCTTTCTTTTCTTCTCTGCGCATGTATCTCCTTTTTTTGTGTCTCTTGGCTCCTATTTATAGGAGAAGCAGCTGAATCAGTTGGTTTTTGACGAATCTTCGTTGAGAGATCTGATTTGCATCCTTCATTCGTTCTGGACCTTTGGATTATTAGGTGAATTTTATTCACCGTTGGATTTCAAATCCAGAGATTCTCCCTTGTTATTTTGGTTAGATTTAAGGGGGAAATCTTCCAAATCCGAGATTTTCCATAAATAAATGACCTCTGAATCTTTAATTTGATTGGATGCATATAGTTGCGTTCCTTTGGAAAGATTTGCATTTCTCTCAGAATTTAATTCTGTTGACAAAAGGGCTTTGAAAGCCGGTCACGTGTGACCACGTGACCCATGGTCACGTGTGAGCACGTGACCCCCTTTGGAATGAGCATTTCCTTTCTTTTGCGCTGTCTTCTGATCGTTGCTTAAACGTCACGTGCTACGCACGTGACCCCTGGTCACGTGTGAGCACGTGACCCTGTCTGGCACTTCTTTCCTTGGTTCAATTGGAGAGCGAGTTTGCTACTTTGAACGTCACGTGTCGACACGTGACCCTGGTCACGTGGGAGCACGTGACCACTTCTGAAGCTCTTTTCTTGACTTTGTTCAGCGAATCATTGTGCGCCTTTTCTGTACTTTATAGGTCACGTGTCACTCGTGACTGCTGGTCACGTGTAAGCACGTGGCCCCCTTTTCGAAGCTTTTCACAGAAGCTTTCCTGATTTTAAATCAGGAAACAAAATGCATTAAGTGTTGTGCGCGAAAAATCTTGCATGGCGAAGCTGTTTCCCAAGGCCCAAAAAGGGAAAGGCATCGAAAATCAAGGAGATGGAACTATTTCCAAGGCCCTTTTTCTGCACCTAATATTGTGCACCGAAAATATGGCATGGGGAAAATTCTGTGGACAACTCCATCAAGGGACCCCCACGCGCAGAACAC